>CABFOV010001568.1:74956-86225 GCA_902141375.1 Timema poppense
CCCCCCCTCCTAAAACTCTAAAATTCCCCTCGTTGAGAACCCCTGTCTTAGAAGAAGATTAATCATCGAAATATTTCCATTTCTAGAGCATTCTGACGAGTGTCAAGTGTTCCACAAGTTCTAATTATAAATACGGGAATATTTATTATGTAATGGACCTTCGGGGCTTGCTGTGTGAATATGATCATTAAAAAAGTAAACACACACTATTTATAGCCGCCATACTTTTCGATGAAATATTTAATACATAATTTACTCGATTAACTAGCTGAGATACTATATTTTGTTAGCCGCATCAAAATATATATTTTTTAGTTGAAAAATGAAATCTGGACATGTTAATCCAAACCGGCATCTTTAGCTTAGACATTAAATACTCTAACCACTGAGCTATCCAAGAGTAGTTTCGTAACCAGAGTAATTCTTCACTCATATTTTAAGGCAGAGTCTGTGATGGACGTGTGGGATTTGTGACCAAGTAAGATCACTGGCCATCTGATAACGCAGCCACCTTCGACTCATGAGGATTTTATGCTACCAATAGTACAATCACAATTGCGTGTTTCATATGATATGATTATAATTGTTTAACGTTATATGTTATACTATGTGAATATAGACTGTTTTTGAGTGATTTTATTTTTAGGACAAGAGTTCTTTTTTTCTTTCTCAGCCATAGCATATACTATACTAGATATTGAAGCTATTGTAACTCTTTTTTTAAACTTTGTATATAATGTTACGTTCCCTTAAATCACAAACAGGCGTCCCTCTTTAATGCAAACATAATCACAAGCTGACATAAGCTCACCCATTTATTTACCGCTATTCCCTTTAATCTTCGACCAACACCATTCCCTCCCCAAACGTTGTGGCTATCATTTCATCCTTCTTATCCCCTTCCCAAATACCCCCGTCCCACCCCTTGTAATCATTTTGGAACGGGTATTTTCTCTATCCATAGTCACAAACTCTTTACTTTGCTCATTTTTTTAATTTTATCTTTTGACTTTCTAACTAGAGGCAGAAAAAAAAATCACCCCACTCCTTTGTCTTTTCTCTTTGTCTAACCCTTCCATTTTGCAATATAAAACTTGTTTACTTTTATAATTATAGTTGCGCTCTAGGGAAAAGAGGAGGCATAAATAAATGCAGGCTATAATGACGCAACGTGCACTGGCGGGGAAACATGCCAAAGAAAAAATGTCCAATTATGAAGCATAATTATCGAGAGTATATCATATTGATTATGCTGAAACTATTTTTTAAAATAGTTAGCTTGGATAAGATAAATGAGGCTAAGTTATATACTTTTTTTGCATCGCTTCTTATTACACGTCCAGGCTCACCATGCATTTAATTACATTGATGGGGGCAAGGAGTAGGAATAAAGAAAATGAGAATTGTACTCGTCTGTGCTTGGAGGGAGAGAGGGAAAATATTGTGGAAAAATGACCTTAAATAAACATGGGTGGGATTAAAAATTTGACACTTAAATCACTGTACAACTAAATTATATAGGCTTGACGTTAATTCTGCGTGCTCACTACTACATGGTAAGATGTCCTGATCTTTAAAGGAATACAAAATGGTAATAAACTATTACAAAAATAGATTATTATAAAAACAGTATTTAAAACATAGATACTAAATTAATATGATATATTAATTATATGTAATCACGTTAGTAATGGCATATTTGAAAGGAACTACCTCGAGTAGTATTGTTCATTCACACATTTCAAGGCTAGCTAACAGTAAATACTGACACGAAATCATAATATAATACATCGTATACAGGAATAAGTTTAATACATTATTTTCATACATTTTATTCATTCATAATTTCTTTAATAAATTTGATTGGGCTACGAAATAAAAGGTATTTTCTTGTATAGTATCCAAATTGTTACTGAATTGATCCAATTTATTTGGTCAGCCTTATTTTAATATAAAAACTGGTGAAGTTCAAACGATATCATTAATTAAATGCTGTTATTTTTTTTCTAAAAGTTTAAACATACCACCAATCTACACTATTTACTAGACATTGTATCGAGACGAAAAATCACCGACGTAACTTTATTATTTAATGGAGTCTTAGTGGGTGTTGTAAAGGCCAGTGACAGTAGAACATTTTTATTTAGAGAAAATGTACAGCTAAATACCTTTTTAGGAGTACTCAACTACATTTTTATTACAACGGTAACCCTGTAATAATACCTTACATACATTCATTGAATAACGTAAATTGTGTGTAGAATATACATAGCTAACAGCTAAGTAGTATATAAATCATATTTAAAGTTTAAATGCAGTTTCACGTTTGAAACGTTCAATTTTGAAATTATTGGTTTTCAACTGCTTATATTTTCTAGAAAACTTATCATAAATTTAAACTTGGTGCTAAAAACGTAATAAAAAAATCTTCGAATAAAAATGAACAAAATATAGGAACTCCTGGTGAATGGTGTTATTATTTTCTACGTGTAAGACTGTAAAATAAGTTGCAAAAATATAAAATCCAAAAGTGTTAAAGTACAACCTTAGAAAAAGTTTTGAAAAGCTCATATATAGTTTAAAAAAAAATGGAAACAGATGTTAAATATCCATTGAATGTATATCCATAGTACCGGCATGTTCTTTTCTAAATTTCAAAGCAGAAACGCATAGAATAAATTATCAGTAAAGTTTACCTTTCACTACATCCTTATCGGTTGCATCTGTAAACTGGTATAATGGTGCAATTGTATATTTAAAATTTACCTTAAATATTTCTTTGGTACTAATATTGACAAACTTTGTATGGGTAGAATTTATAAAAAATAATCTTCGTCAATAATATTGACAAACACTCGTATATTTATAATGTAAACGAATATTTCTTTGGTATAATATTTACAAACAATAATTTTATATTTAAAATTTGTAAAATTTCTTTTGTACTAAAATCGAAAAACAATTGTATATTTATAATTTATAAAAACAATTTTTTGGTACTAATATGGACGAAATATATTTATATTATTATGGTTTGACGGGCAAAGTGACAGATTTAAAAATCTAGTTAGTCATATGAATGTATGAAAATATATCTTTTACTGTCATACTATAAATGTATACATGAATTGAGCCACTAAAAAAATACGTTTAATGCTAGTGTTAATACCAGCATAGTTTGAGAGGCTTGAGAAAGGTAGTTAAGATAAATTTCACCCCCATTGTCAAGAGCGTTGCTGAGAAAAAAAACAGCACGATATTTCCCAATTAAATTAAAAAAAACTCAGATCTATCAGGCCGAGATTCAAAACTATACTTTACCATTTCCAAAACCAAGTCGATCTAATCATGTGATCAATGTTTCGGGTAGTAATAATGGTTATAATATTAATAATAATAATAATTTTATTTATCTAGCACCGCGACTGTTCTAGCTATACGCTTAAGTACTAATTACACAAATGGGTAAGGAATTAGGATGGTTACATTTTAGAGGAGGTGAAACGGTATTTGTGTGGAGGGAGAGGGGAAAACCAATGAAGAAATTCCACCTCCAGTTCACCCGACCTATATTTGAACCCCGATCTCCCCGTCCTCGGTGGTCTAGCTCAACATGAAACTAGCGCGTTAGATAACTACGCTACCAAGGCAGTTAATAATAATAAAAATAATAATATAATGTAATAACCTGTTTTAAGTGCAACATGTAAAATGATCCATCCGTTTGAATGGTGGTCTACTGTCAGTAAATATAGGCCAATGCAAAACAAATAACACGTACCGGTGTCTCTAATTGGAATATTCCTGTGATGTTAATCAACCGAGTGTTGACTGCCCGCTCGGGACTATTAACAAGCTGATTATTTGGGTAGCACTGGACAAGGGCTGACTGGTGGGCCATGCGGGAGGGACACATGGGTAAACAAGGCAAGAGGAGGAGGGTAAAGGGTCTCATTAGTCGATACATCCCAATATAACTTTCTGTAGTTTTTACCAAATTTCAACCTCGTAATCTCTACATGTACAGTACACCCCAAACATTGCACACCCATGACACAACGCTTAAGATTAGGTCCTCTGCATATGTTTTATCTTCACTATGAATACAAAAAATGATCTCAACTGCGCAAACTTAAAAAAAAAAATTATATCTAATTAAATATCAGAGTTGTAGATATATATGAACGTATAATTTTGATCCAATTTAACTATCTTGGTGTCAAAAAACGTGAAATAAGTTTGATCTGTGTAGTAGTCTGTTGCTCTAAATTGTTCTGGGTAAGTGCACAGTAGTGTTTTTTACTATTTTATTTATAGTGAATATGTGAACTAACTTTTACTATTATATTTATGATGGATCCTTTTTATTTCTCTGACTGACTGGTGGTGCGCGACATGTTGTCGAACTGAAGAATACCTATAGTTTGTGCTGTAGAAATTAGTTGCGGTATTAATTGGTTTTGTTTTTATCTCAATAAGTGGACAAGTCTCGGAATCAAAAAGTTTTGATTAGCTAACTTTTGAACACTTTTGCCTTCATTAAGTTTTAAGAGTTTTCAATTTTGGTGCAGTCGGTCTCTTTTTACCATTCGTGGATTTTCATTTTAGATGCTTTGACACTCCCTTTAAAATTTAGATGGCGTAGTATTTGTTTTTCTCTTTGAATTAACTTCACGAAAATGCAGGTACACTTCCTATAAATAAAATCTTCCTCGCCCCTATAACCATTAGTGTAATTATTCTACTATAGGTGACCTGGTGGTCTAGGGGTAAGGTGTCAGACTTCTATGCTGGCGGCCGGGGTTCAATCCCCGGTCCCGGCAAAGATTTATCTGATTACCAAACCCTTCTTTCACCTCTGACAAGACATCTTGTGAATGTGGGGAATGCTAGGCCTCCACCGTGGTTCGGATTCCACGTTAAACTGTAGGCCCTTCATTTCATCTCACAATCACCCTACCATTACACATAGCGTAAGTGCGTATAACCGGAACGGGTAGTAAGACGCGGTGCTAATAATAATAATAATTCTACACTAACGCCACATGGCTGACTCACTCATTGACATTAATATTATCTACTTCCAGATGAGCTAGAAACTTGAAATTTGGCAAACTTATAGCTTATAGCTGTAATCTACGAGAAAATTCCAAAAAGTTAAAAATTTATATTTTAACCACAAAAAAATTCAGAATGACCTTTCTTTGGAGGTCTCTTGTGGCTAAACGGTAAGACCTATCAAAAAACGGCTCTGGAATAACATTATCTGACATCCACTTGCAAATAAAACTCACTGAGAGTTTGGGGGCGGAGCCCTAGCGAGCAAAGAGAGTTAGTACATAAGCTTGTAACCCGAACGGAAATAAAGACGCGGTGTTAGTAAAAATAGCAACCAATCCAAACTTTACATTCAGTGATCTACTGTCACACCTGTGTCATGGCCAAATTATTGGCGTTGGGGACAAATTGATATAAATGTTATTGGTTTAATACTTTTCAACCGATATTTGTCTACCAATACAAATTAAAGAAGATTATAACGGTGTATAAAATATACAATTGTTTTACAATGTATAGCACACTTAGACAACTAAAGGAACTAATCACTCATGAGAACATTATCCATAACATTAAAAATAAATGGAACGGTACACCACAAATACTTTATCGCTTCTTTACCTAAAAAGGGAGACATTTGCTTGTAGCTTAAAATATATATGAAATTTTTTTGAAACTAGCTTCTTATTGAGGCTAATAGCGTTACCCTTGTAGTGGGGGGGAAGTTTATTAAGTCCTTCTGACTTTTTGTTTATCAGTATTGTGTCCTTCATACTTAGTACAGTCGAGGCAACTATTATGTTTATTTCGATTTCTTGTTTCAGTCAAAGTGACTAGATTTTGGTTTTGTGTTCTTCCAACACTGTTGGTGTAGTCACAGTAACTCTAATGTTGCTTAATTCCTTGAGACTTGTTATATTGTTCCAAGAGATTATGTTTTTTCTATATTCATATGATATAGCTTTGATATAGAAGCCTTGAGCTCCAGATGTAATAAGGACATAGTCCAAATGGTTGCTATTCTCCACGAGCTCTATATTTCCCTTTTGAGTCCTTAAGACGACACACTTGTTTTTATGGCTACAACCAGGTTGTTTATCCTTTTTCTAGGACCTAGTTGGTTCAATATATTCAATGTGTTGAATCATTCTTGTTGCCACGCTTCGCGTGTGGTATTAGCTTGGGTGGGTAAAGCGCGGAACTTCACTTGTTTCCATATGGGGTCCACGCAGATAATACCCTTTTCTCCTTGCCCGTTTTTGGCACCTATTGACTGAGTATTACAATTGTATAAATTAAATTAGAGTTGTACCCCAGGGAGTGGGTCATTACATGTACTAATGAATGCTTTGGCAGTACCAATAGGGAAAGGACCGGCCATAGTACTATTTTGTATTTACGCCTGTATGTTAGCCATCTACCAATGTAATCAACAAACCTTTCTATTGCTATTAATTTTACAATGTCTCTTAAGAATGTTTATTAAGTCATTTCAAGCAAGGTAGCTCAAGTTATAAATGTGTTAATAATACTATATGTATATGATTTCCAGTTAACTTTTGTTTGTAATTACCTCAATGTTTTTCTTTTATTATCACCTGACTGTAGCATGGCGTCAGTCCAGCTGTTTTGTTATTGAACATTGCTCTTCAAGTCTACTGCATTTGATATTTCCGCCTAGAACTATTGTTTGCCCGTGTCGCAACAAGACAGTATTATATTGGAACTTCTAATTTATGTTCTTGTATATCTATTGTAATAAAACATATCTTTTATTTTTCTGTTATAATAAATCTATTATTGTTATTCTAATTATTTTATCTCTCTGGTTAAAATAATTCCCTTTAGCCTCATTGAAAATTCACCTTTATATGGTTCTTAAATTTTGAGTTATTAGCATATCAAAGTGGTCAGTCCAGGTTAATGCTGTTGTACAATTTTTGAATTTTGAACTTTTTATGGCAATTTTTGTAATTTTTGAACCATTTTGTACCGCAACGAATAAGTTTTGTATTCGTACTGGTTTTGAGTAATTAGCATATCAATGTGGTGAATCCAGTTTAATGCTGTTGTACTACTTTTGAATATTAATTTTTTTTTTCATTACAAAGTTTTGTAGTAGTTTGGTACAGTTTTTTTTTACCACACGGAAAAAGTGTTGTACCTATACCCATTTTGAATAATTAGCATATCAAAGTAGTGTCTCCAGATTAATGCCTTTCTACCACTTTTGAATTTTGAACTTTTTTTATGCCAAAATTTTGTACCGTTTTGTACCACAAAGAAAATATTTTGTACCCGTACCTGTTTTGAGTAATTAGCATATTAAAGTGGTCAGTTCATGATATTGCTGTTCTACCCCTTATGAATTTTGAACTCTTTTTGATGGCAATTTTTGTACTGGTTTTGTTCCGTTCTGTTCCACAAAGAAAATGTTTTGTACATTAGTGGCTCGTAAAAAGGTTTGACAGAATTAATCCTAATGTATGTTTGGGCAAATACTCGTAATACATCTTAATATAAATCATATGATGTACATGAAATTTTCTCCAATACTACCCGTATGGCCAGAGAACATGAATAGAGATATAGCAAACATCGTCTGAATGCAGTTTGTCCAGGTTAGTTTATTAGTGTTAAATACAATTGCAGTTTTAGTTACAATATGTAACCACTCATAATTGATATTGTCTGTAGACATCTGTGATGTAGACATCTCCACATACGAATTAGAAAGGGTTGCTCTTTTTGGATGTTGAAACTCCCTTAGAGTTTGACAGGAAAGTTATGTAGGATTTAGAATGACTTGACTCCAAATAATATCACGTGTTAATTATTCGTAGATTTACAACCTGGTTAAAGTAATTGCTTTATTGATACAATACCAATGCCATTACATGTATTGTATTATTGCCATTCAAGGTTTCTTCCACAAAATATTTGTTGTTAATGACACCATGTAAGAAGAGAAATGGATTATTTGTAGTATTAGCTAGAACTGGAACATTTTGAGATTGATTTTCCCAGATTACTTTACTTGAAAGCTCTTCATCTATATAATGTAAGGCAGTATAATATGAAATGCACTGACCTGATTTGAACAACATTGTAATGATGCTTTGATCAAGTAAGATGATAAACATACTATGTCAAGGTGACATGCTTTGGAATACTCATCCCTCTAACAGAAAAATAAAAGTCAAGATAAATGTATTTAACACGACGTATCTTTTATCACTTAATGATTTCTCATTGGCAAACAAATGGTTCATGAAGAATGACCACAGTGGTGGAAGCTCAAAGTGGTTTAATTTATTTTCTACCACAATTTCGTCTTTGACACAACCTTCAGATCGTAATTTGTAATGTGACATTTATTCTCCTAGATGAATTGCAGTGTCTTTCAAGTTAATATGGAAATTGCCTACTTCTCAAATTCTTTTAGCCATTTGTACTTTAGGAACGTTACTCATCAAAACAAAAAGTGATTTAGATCCATCCGATGGATACGAAAATAATACCTTTTCACCAAAATTTTCAATTAGAATATCTCTTGTAGTTCCGTTTTCAATACAATTGCCCTCTACTCCAGAAATGTCAACAATCGATTGGTCAAATAAGTTTGTTTAAAAGCCTTATTATTTTTTTAATCCACTCCCTTTTTGTGCTAATAACTGATTTAGTGATGATTGTAGAAGTTCACGAGGAATTGTTTGCGAGAGCCATACACTCTTGTTTCTTGAATAACTCCTAATTTAACTAGTTTCCAAGTATGGTGTCCGGTTTCGTTACCTCCATTAACCTGTAGTACAACTTTTAAATTTTGTATTGTTTTGATGCCAACTTTTGTGCTAGTTTTGTACCGTTTTGTACCCATAACTGCTTTGAGTAATTAGCTTATTAAAGTCGTGACTCCAGGTTATTGAAGTTGTACCACTTTTGGAATTTAAGCTTTTCTAATGAATAAGTTTGAATTAATAATGTAACATTTTCTAATAAAAGGTAATGTTTTAATATTCCAATGACTCCTTTTTATAATATATATACATTAATACCAATGTGGTCACTTTAAGTTAATATTTTTGTACAACTTTTGTTTCCCCTATTGATGCATTTTTTGGGAATTGAAGATAGAAAAATATTTAAACCATTTTAATAATCCTGTTTTGCATGTATTAGTACAGATTTAAAAGGTTTAACATGAAATTGGGTTTTGTGTACAATTGAAAAATTATATTTTACATATGTTGTGTAAATAGCTTTCCCAGATCACATTAAATATGTATATGTAGCTATATATATTTAATGAACTCTTTGACAGTAGTCTTAATTAAGCCAGGTGGACCATAAAACAATTATAATCAAAGAATTATGAATGTGTTGGAGCAATATGTTAAAACACGTAGTAGCACGTGGATATTGAATTTTTAGGTAGTATTAAAAATAAGTCACATTTATGACATTATTTTGTCCATGTTTTTCTTAAAATTTCTGGTCAGCATAACGTATGTAAGACATTGGATTAAAATAACTATCTACACACTACTACATGTAAAAAACTATTATGAAATTACATCAAAATCTGAGTGCTGGTCATCAAGATAAGGACTAAAAAATATATACTAATGTGGTGTAGTAAAAAAAAACCTCTCTTTACTCACGAGGCGTTCAATCGGTAGAACACCCGGGTGAGACTCCACCTCTCGAGGTATTCGTGGTGGGATGTTCAGGTTGGTACTTCTGACATTCTAGTGTAACCGGGACGAGACCAAAGGAATTACCATGATAACTTATCAGTTAGAGAATCACCACGGGGCTGCAAGGTCCTTGTTCTGAAGAGAGAAAAAAAGCTAGATCCTATGTTTGATACTGAAAGTGTATACATAAAAACTGGGGTAGAGTACCAAAAAATATGCGTCAACGTAATATGTTGTGTTGGTACAAGGAAGAAATTATCACTTCATTAGTGTTCACAACATTTTAATTTACTAATGTTAAAATAAATAAATAAATATATATGCCCCACCTATATGATGCCTAATAATTTATAATTCCAATGCTACAATATTAGAGCCCCAAAGGTAAGGTAGATATTATTATATTGGGATTCTGTTCATTAGATATGACCATTCAATTAGAACAATAACGCAATTACTGATATTAATTTTACATGTTGATTGGTAAGATCCCCTATCAGTACCAATAATCAGTGGTTAAGAAGGTTAGATGAATTAAGATGTGTCGGTCCTCTTGCCAGTTTATTATTATTATTTATGTTAAGAAGGAGGAGGTCAGTTTGGGTTAAGATGTGGATATAGTTTTTTGTGTTCGAAGTAATTTTTTTTTAAATAATTTGAGTTAGATCTATGTCTCAACTAAGTCTAATTAAAGGACACCGGACATGGAAGGGGAATCTATGACCAAAATTATCCTAAAGAAAGGATTGAAAACTATTTATATACAAAAAATTAGCACGCATACAACTGGCCGGTGTTTAGAATCCTGTACCATGGACTCGGGCCGAACTCTACATTATAGAAATCTATCACTAAGTCATATCTTTAAATCAAACTGTATATTGAAGCTGAGGTCTAATACATAAACTCCATTCTTTGAAATAACTTATTTCGCCCATCAACCTAATATGTTTATACCCTTCATAACAAATAATCAGGACTGTAGATGGTTTTTTCATGTCCCAATACTTCACCCCTTTAAACTGTAAAGCCCCAAATCCTCCCATATCCTGAACAACCTCTTTAAACTGTAGTGCCTTAAATCCTCCCAGATCCTGTACAACCTCTTTAAACTGTAGTGCCTCAAATCCTCCCAGATCCTGTACAACCTCTTCAGTTCCGACATCCTCCAACCACGCAAACATTGTTTCAAACTGGCGTAGTTTGGGTATATATAAATAAATAAATAAATGAAAAAATGAATAATCAGTTAATGATTTTACTATTCATTGTATTACAATATTTGTTATTTATAAATACATCTATCGTCAATACCATCAATAAATAAAATCTGATACTACAACGATCCTACTTTATTTAACAGATTCAATTTTCTTTATCAGACACAATCGTCACGAAAGAAGCTGCGGTGGTTTTATAAGTACATTATCTGTAGTTTCATCTTGTAAATGAGATATAGGTGGGTGGTGGTTTGCCACTGATGGCTTGGGTGCATGGAAGAGTTATACACATCT
>CABFOV010001568.1:86340-96400 GCA_902141375.1 Timema poppense
AGTTATACTCATCTGAAAATTAAATATTTTTTTTAACAAGTTTGAGCTTTTTCAAGGTAGGATATTAAAAATTATGAAAGTTATAAAATAATAATATTTACTTTTTTCGAACAATTTTATACAAATAAAAGTGCATACACCAGAGTAGCGACTTCCTAGCATTAAGTGGTAGAATTCCGGGCCGGATAACGGAAAAGTAAGAAATCCAAGTGTAAATAATTTTCAGTATGGGTTTGCCTACTTTTTAAAAAATCTTTACAGAACAATTAACTTTGTTTTGATTGAATCTACCCTTTTTCTGATTGCGATGTAAAAAAAAAAAAAAAATTGAGGGGGAAGGTAAATAATAAACGAGAAATATATTTTTTAAATCATTACTATACAGTATCTTATTTTGTAAATGGAACATTGGCTAAAAAGAAAGAAAAAGTGAAAATAGAGCAATTTAATTATTGATTGATTATATTATAAACTCTGTAAATGTTTTATAGTGGATATGTACTGGTTTGTTTATTTTAAGAAATCCATGCTAACACCAATAACTGTAACGGATGATCGAAGGCCAGTTAGTACAGAGGGTCGTATAATTACGACTCTAATGCATTATGGTATTATTAAAATATACAAAAAACAAATCTGCTACTAAAATCATTTTGAAAATATACTAAACAATTTTTTTAAATGTGTTTTTATTACCTTGGGAAACGATGCACGGTTATTCTCATGGAATTAGAAAGAAGCTGTCCATATGGAGTTTCCTCCGACAGTTGAACACGGGTCTGAAGTTTACAAGATGGAGATACTAGCTTTTAGGACAGAGTGTTCCTTGAAGACAGGATACCAGTTTTCTTAGGAACCCTCTTGATGAAGTCAAAAAAGTCATCTTAAGGCTGTATTTCCAGCCATCAAGGAATACTCAGATGCAGATATCTTCTCGTATTAGAATGAACATTCTTTACAAATACCTTGTAAATAAACCACCCAGGAAGTGGTATAGGGGTTAAATACAGACCAGAGAATATCTGTGGTGCGGTATTTTACCATAGCCAACTTCAGTGACCACATCGAATAATTCACTAATCTAGCAGTAGACTAGACTGCCAATGACGAGGAGTTTGAGGTTCGAATCTAGGTCGAGTGGTTTTTACCAAAATGGCTTTGCACTCTTTCTCTCCACGCAAATATGGGTACACTTCCTCTAAATATAGCCTCCCTAATCCCTAAAACAATTAGCGTAATTAGTATATAAGCGTATAACGAGAACGGGTAGTAAGACGGGGTGTTAAGAAAATAAATTACACGTATGGAGTAGATGTGAGGTATGTGACTTTAGAAATACACTTACTTGAAATTTCGGAGTGAAGCATTGTGAAACAATAAGAGAAAACCCTCATTTTACACGTTTGGGATTTGAACCTCGACCTCTCTGACACTAAAAGACCAGACTAGACGAACTTAGCACCTTAGTCTTCGTGGTCTTTTATATGAGAGTTGGGGTACCATCCCACTGAAATATTAATTTTTATCTCAAATTCTCACGACCCCTCCGCTGGGCAGTAGTGTATTTATATTAGTAAATTCTTACAGATCCAACGTTATACTTTAGTGTATATTAATTTTGCATGAATACCATCTCGCGAGGTCACCTTTAAGTTAATAAATTAGTTACAAACTCTTTGGTACTAGCTCGATGATCAGTGCTAGTATGTCTAAATAACCAAACTATCAAAATCTAGTTAGAACAAAATTTAAAAACCTCAACTCCAAATAATAAAAATCTCTTCATTAGACTTTTCCAACTTCTTTCCGATCCCCTCCCCTACATCTCCCTAACTTTAAAATAAAGAAGGTCGTGTAGAGAGGGAGCGAGTTCTACGAGAGAGACACAAAAAGGAAAGGGAACCGTCAGACTTCCACACATACGATTGCACAATTTGGAATTTTTGGGTATTGGTATTCCCTTCTAACACAATTTAGATAACAGGTATTTTAGGTTACTGAGCACTTAAAGTATGGCCCAAGAGGCCTTGAGCTAAAAAAAATGTTCATTATTTTACTGGTGAACTTGTGGAGTGGAGTGGAGTGGAGTCTGCTCGAATGTTGACAAATCTGGAGGAAGGTACACAGTCGAAATGTTTGGTATTCTTTGTACACTCCGTTTACCTTGAAAGGTAGCAAACCTTTTCGAATAATTTTACTATTGTTGAAACCGGCCTCATGGTGTAGTAGTAGGTACACATGACTACTAGTCTAGGGGTCACGGATTCGACCCCAGGCTGGTACCTTGGTAGGAAAACTACCCTAATCGTAACCATGGTTTGGTTGGTTAGGCTTAAGCTAGGTTTTAGTTTTTCCACTTGTTCCGCAACCTCATACTCACTATCACCATCATACTCACTATCACCAAGACCTATCATCTCATCAAGACATGGAAAGATCCTCCACGGAAAGAATGTACGATTAGTACATTCAAGAATCCCATGGACAACTGTACAATAGTACTGGATAATATGTCCACTGCTGGGTTACGAGTGATGTGGCTTAGACGCGCAAGATCATAATATAATAGAGATAAATATCTTGGGCCATAGTGAATTAAGTTCAAGTAAGAATGTTACTTTTCAGAGTAAGCTTAATGTATATCAAAAATGTTATCTTATGATTTGTATAGCATTACAAAAAATATCATCACTTCTAAACTAATTATTTAAATGAAAATCTATTGTGAACTATTTAAAATAATTTTATAAAAAATATATAACACATACTCTTTACTATAAATTTTATCAATTTAAACACATCCCTAATTTATATAAAATTTTATACTATTCTTTATTTAAAAACAGTAATTTTTTACTAAGCTTCTCCAAGAAATATTTCGAAAAGTAGTTTTTCTATATCTTATTGATATGCATGAAAAATTAATATTTCTTACCCTATATTGTTATGAAAATGGATGTATTTATAGAATTATTGATCTCTTACTAAACCATAGTTCTCTCGTGTTATAATAAAACACCCACCTCTCTCAAAACTTTAGTAACATTATATTAATATATAAAGTTTAAAGTAGCCTTGACTCAGATATTCTTGAGAGAGTGTGTTAAAAGAAAAAAAACTATTACTGAACGTAAATAATTGAAATCTGGCAGGTAGGTATGTACCATTTGGCCTACAGGGTACATATAATATTTAGAAAAACAGAGTCACTTTAACAAAATAGATTTATTATAGTAAACAATTAAATAAATCGTCAAAAATACAGGTTTCACATGATTACAGGGATATCAGCGCGAATAAACTTTCTTACAACACAAATGGACTAGAGAGATTATTTGTGGTACCAGGGCAGTACAGTCGCCAGGCCACATGTTGACGCATGGTGTACCAATTCAAAACTGGTCACAGTGAAAAGTGTTTCTAAAATAGGGAGTTAAAGAACAATTAGTGAAGAGCAAATTAAAATATAACAATTACACAGTCTCACTCAGTAGGGTTGAATATTAACAGGTATCCATAAAACATGATGGATCCATGATGGATGATAAATCCAGCTAATTGAAGGCTATGAAACAGGCGTCACTAAAGTACTACTGCTGGTCATTTTCCCCTATGGTACTGCCAGAGCATTATATTGTACGCTGATATCTATTAATACCAATACTAAATCAAGAACCTAGACACAGGCGAAAATAAAAATAGAATAATTTGCGCGGACCCCACTATGATGCTAGGGTAATTTCCTTGGGTTGCGCCATTAAGCTAATACTCTGCTAGAAAATCTGTATCACTTTTAACTGAGCTGGAAAAGGCAAAAGAAAAAGACATCCTTGTGGTAGCCCTCAATAAAAAAACTAATGTTCATGACGTTTAGGACGTCATGATTAATCCGGTACAAGGTTGTATTGAACTTGTGACTTAGTCTAAGTCACCCAACTAAATAACAACATTCTAAGCCAGAGGCTTTTATGTAAGAACCGTGCCAAATGACACATAAATTAACTAAGCAAAAACTTCTATGTTGAAGTCGAGATACTAATTAGTTAAGCCAAAAAAACATTCTAATTGACATAATTCCAAAACAAAACTTGGCATCTCTCTAAATAATAAAATATAATTTTCCTTTAAAAAAAAGGGTTGCATAATCAAACTACTTTACAAGAGTCCAAGTCGTAGAGACTTGGCGACGACGACTGGATACTAATACCGCAGAATCCGTCGTCCATGTTTACGGCGAGTAGGGTCGGGTGACCCATTATCCTATCGTCACGGCTGAAGGTGGGGAATCTGACGTCGCAGCCTCCATGATCCTTCGTGTAGGTGCCGGGCGAATTTTCCTGGTTGTCTCAACTCGCTGTGGAACTTTTCTCTGATTTGAAATCTCTGGCTGGCCTGTATATATACTCAACCTGGCTAGGACAAGAAGAAGAAGAAATGGGGAATAAATTATGTAAAAACAGGCAGAAACAAAGGAGGATGAAAGTGGGGAGAAAAGGGAAACAAATGAATCAAATCAAAAGTTCTTCAAATAACCACCAGTGTCACTATGTGCGCAACAGGTCTTTGAGTCGATCCCCCAACTTTAGTTCTTTTCACCAGCTGAGCTAGCCACGGCACACGCGAGTCGGCCATGACAGACAATTTCGTGTTTTTTAAAAGAGTGATATCTGCAGACATCTGGCCGGGGTGAGCTTGTACACAAGTATATTATATCAAAATGTATCTGTATTAATTTACTTATTTAATATCCACTGTTGTTTTTATGAGAAGTAAGGATATAGATGTATTTTTTTACTATTTTTCGTGTGCGTAGACCACGTGGCAGGCGTACGTAAGTCTATGAGGTATCATCCACCGGGAAAAGCGAAGTGTTAAAGTATTTTATTCATAAACACAATAATATTAGTCCTCTTCTTTGATATTTTAATACCGTAACTATCAAAAGACAATATTTTTGACCAACCACGTGTTAGAAGGTAAGACGATAAGTAACTTTAGTAGATCAGAAGATATGACTTTAGAGACTGTTTATATTAAATATGCTGATATCATTTCTATCTTGCACAAAATCACCAAAATATTAAATATTTTCTTGTAGCTGTTCATCCATTTGGTTGACACGCTACAGGTAGAGGTATCACTCCTAATAATCAAACAGATCTTAAAGTTTGAAGTTTCAAAGTTGGAATTGGTGAACTTGGAGAAGGGTATTTAAAACTTTTAAAACTAATAGATACAACTACTTACAATTTAAAATTTGGCAGGAATGTTAAGATAATACTCCAAATAACCAAACTAGTATGATAATTTAAAATTTTTAAATGGGACTCTTGGAAAATGGTGGACAGGGGAGATAGCAACATAAAACCATACTTTTAACTCAGATAGATAAATTAAATTTGACCTGAAATGTATTGGGATTACTCCAAATAAATAAATAATTATTAAATATTTAAACTTTTTAATTGGGTATCGGTGAAATAGGAAAGCTTTGAAATTTCCAAAACATATAGGTTTATAAAAAAAACTACCTGTTAATATGTTAGCTACACACACTTTAGAAAAATGTAATAACTTCAAAATGAAGTATCTGAAAATGGGGGGAGTAGGAGTCCCCTCTCTCTAACAAAATTTCCAAAATTAATAGATTAAGCTACTGCCCATCAAGTAGAAAATTGAAATATGTTCATACTTGGGTAAAGCAGATATAGGAATAAACCCATACAGGTCACTGTTCATGGCGGGGTACTAAATGAATGCGTCTTGGTCGCAGGAGCGAGAGTTTACAATGTCACATAAGGAAGCCTTAGAAGCTTTTTTTTTACGAAACTCTAATGGCTATCTGGGGCAATTAAATTCTAATGGGGAGGGGTTACAACATTAATACACGGTTGATTCCAACAAACACCTACATTTGTTCCTAGAGGTCCCAGGACTTACTAGGTCAGGGTTCCTGTAAAAAGCTCTTTAATTTGGAGGCAGCTTGATAATCACATATTATACGTGTCTGGGTCAAACATTCACTCAAAGACAAATCTGTGTAGTCAGCATAATGTATTGAGAGGGAAAACAGAAATGAATCAGCCTTCGAGGAGGGAATTACAGCGTAAAGCTACAACGTTTTTAGGGGTTTGATTAAAAATTATCATGGCACCAATTCAGCACTAAATTTTGGCATAGGGTTAAGAATTTGTGCCCACTGTGTTTTTCGGCGTTTTCACGAAAACTATGGTGGCACAAATTATGGTGATAAGATACTCTTGTGGCACAAAATCAGCACTAAATATTGGCATAGGTTTAAGAATTTGTGCCATTAGTGGTGCTGCCAACTTCATGGACCTAGTGATCAGTCAGTGTTTCAGGGTTTTCGTCTTTATATAATAATAGATTATTATTTGAAGCTATTAAGATAAAATGTGTAAAGGAGTAATCATTTAAATCATCTACGTTATTAATAAAAACTAGATTAAGAAAGTTCAAATATATACTATATTGTTCAAAACTTCAACGAAATTAATGTATTTTCCGTTAATAAATTTTTGTTATAATTTTATAGGTCTTTACAGATATTATAATAAAATTTATTTGTATACCATAATAATAAAATAAAGATACTCTTTATAATGTAGTAAGTAATTTTATACAATTATTCTATTGTGTCATGGATTTTTATTGTGAATTGGCAATATAAAAACTGCAAATATTTAAGTGTTTATTAGTAATTTCTAATGCCTATTGTGCCTGATTCATCGTGGAAAGAACAAAATAACGACCTTCATATTTATTAAAGAAGCAGCAAAGAATCTTGGCTTGAACTGGTTGAGAGGAATCGGGGATCTAAGAAAAAAGGCAATATCCACGCACTACTACGTGTTTTAACACTTTACTCCAACACATTCATCATTCCTTTGATTTTTCTTTTTTTTATGACCCACCTGACTTTATTAAGACTCGTGTCGAAGAGTTTATTAAAAATGAGTTTTAAATATGTATTAATATATGCATAACAGGATTATTTAAATGATTTAAGAAATTGCAATCATCAATCACCAAGAATTGCATTAATAGTGGAAACAAAAGTGGTAGAAAAATATTAACTTGGAGTGACCACTTTATTATTAATATATCTATATATTATGAGTCGTTGGAATATTAAATTTTGTGGTAGAAAATGGTACATTATTAATATAAACTTAGTCATTATAAAAGTATAATTTCAAAAGTCGTACAACTGCAATAACTTTTAGTGACCACTTTGAAATACTAATTGATAAAACGGGTACAGATAAAAAATATTATTTATATAACAAAACGGTACTAAACTAGTATACAGCTTTGGTACTAAAAAAAAATATTTCTAAAAGTAGACTAATACAAGAAAATCAACCTGGAGTCACCACTTTTATTTGTTAATTACTCAAAATGGGTACGGGTATAAAACTTTTTCTTTGTGGTACAACATGGTACAAAGCTAGTACCAAAGCTTCCATAAAAAAAAGTTCAAAATACAAAAGTGGTACAACAGCATTAACTTTGAGTAAGCACGTTGATATGATAATTACTCAAAACGGGTTCGGGTACAAAACCTTTATCTTTGCGGTACAAAACGGTACAAAACTAGTACAAAACTTTTGCATTAAAAATGTTCAAAGCTCGAAAGTGGTACAACAGCATTAACATGGAGTCACCACATCTATATGCTAATTACTCAGAACGGGTATGGGTATAAAACTATTTCCTTTTGGTACAAAACGGTACAAAATTAGTACAAAACTTTGGCATCAGACAAAGTTCAAAATTAAAAAGTGGTACTACATGTTAATGGAAGTGTCCAAGCTAAATAAGTAACTAAGACGTTGTGATAGAAAATATCAATATTTTAACCCTCTGATCCCACTCTTCAGCTCATTCATTTAAAGGACCATGGGCAAAGAGCTCTAGGCGTTATTCCTTTTCACATTGAGATACCGACCGTTGGGAAACTGATTAATGTGTTTGTTCAAGGATTAATTTATTTGATATGCCGAATGCATATATAATCAATTTTCTCATACAGCGAAGTTTATATGACCATTGTAAAAAATACTTCAATAAAGGTATCAATTACTTAATTACTATTTATTGGAATTTCTCGTACTAAAGAGTTGAGAACAGAACAATTTTGGATGGAAATCTTGGCTACAAGGCAAACTGGATCAGACACATTCTTAGGAAAAACTGTCTTCTGCATGATGCCATAGAAGGCAAGGTTTAATCAAAGAGGAACCTGTGAGGAAGGAGGATTCAAGTATTGGATGATGTTAAGGAAATAAGAAAATTTTGGTAGCTGAAGGATGAGGCAGACGGCAGGGTGCATTGGTGGTTTAAGTTCACTTGCAAAATGAATGTACAGACATGTCGTAAGACAGAACACCTTCATGTAGTAATAATAGTAATGTTTATTTTAAATATCATAGCCTTGATCTAGTCTTCATTCATTACAACTACTTCGTATAAATTCTCTTACCTAAAGTGGAATGAAAGGGAACGCGAGTTAAATTCCATATTTTGTCCCAAAAATTGGCAAAGATTGCTTAATAAATATGTTATTTTATTTTTATTTTCTACATATAGCTAATTCTAAAGTTTTGATCGATATAGCTCATGGACATTGCGTAATTTTACAAAGACGCACTTACTTCATTTGAAAATTTTCTGGTCAAATGCTATGATGCTCACAATAAATATTCAATAAATTTGAGATAAAAAATGTATAAAATTAAACTAGTTATGTTCACTAAGGAATAATGGATTTATTTTGACCAAAAAGAGATTTATGAGATAGCTTCAAGAATTAGAATATTTATTCACTATCGCTTGCATCCCAAATTAAAATTTATTTTTGACATCTATAAGAATTTCTAGCCTATTATTCGGTACTTTAAAATGTTATTATAATTAGACCGAGACATTAGACCCTCTATTCTAACCTAATGAACGCCGTAACTAGGAATAAGGACGGCTCAGTAATTCTCAAGGCACACTACACACTTAACTATACAGTAACCCTCCCCTCTCCAACACCATTGCCAACCATTCCCCTTTCACACTCTATGTAGATTTCCATCTTGAAGCAATAACCGTAAATTGAATTATCGCTACGTAGTTTAATCAGGACTTTGCGGGTTGAGGAACTAAGCTTCCCCCCCTTTCCACCCCCTGGCCTTTCAACCCTTACCTTACACCTCTACAACCTCCCCCCTACCCTCTACCAACCCGAACTGCTCCTTTGGGAACTTAGCTCTCGGCAGTGTGAGCCCTTCAACCTGAACCTGATGTAGGTGCACTCTGGTCTAATACAATCTTGAACCTATTGAAAATAGTAGAAGCAATTTGGTAATAAATAAGTGCTTTAAGGAATCTCCTAGCCTTATCCCAAAGTAGAAGTAGTTTTTATTTTCCTGATAGAAACTTTAAGAGCTACCTTACATCTGTCAATTATAACGACACCTAAACTATATCAGAACTGACTTTTTTCTCCATTTGAATGTGATAGCAAGAACTATCGTACAGCACATCCTTGAAATAGGGTTAGCTAAGGGGATGAAATCTTAAAGAACCAACCCAATTTAACTACTGTGAGTCTTCACCCATCCTAGTTATTGAATAGTCAAAGCTACCAATTACATGTCTATAGGACTATTCTGGGTGTTTTCTTGACTAATTTAACATCTGAAAGGATGCTCTTCCCTTTATAAAGGTATTCAGATTCTTGCTGATTGGATAGTTAATTACTCATGAAGAGAGCATTGCTTTCAGCTAACTTAACATATCAGAACATGCTGTAGCTGTTACAACATTATTCAGATTCTGGCTAATTAGATGGCTAATTACTCATAAAAAGAGTATTGGTTTCACTCTGACTATTGTCTTGACTAATTAATCATATGGGAATAAGCTCTACCTGTTATAAAAGTATTGAGATTCTGGCTAATTAGATGGCTAATTACTCATGAAAAGAGTATTGGTTTCACTCTGACTATTGTCTTGACTAATTAATCATATGGGAATAAGCTCTACC
>CABFOV010001568.1:100255-112340 GCA_902141375.1 Timema poppense
CCCCGCCCCCCTAACTCATCTCAATACCAGTTCGGGTAATACGCTATTGAGGTAGGAAAAAGAAAAATATAATATTATTATTTGACTATTTGCTTAGTATAACTATTTGTAGTTATTTAATATTTAAATATTGTATTTATTATTTTCCCTAAGACGTTTCAATACTTCTTGAGCTATATATATATATATAATTTATACTATGATAGTGTGATAGGTAAAAATAATTTTGAATTGAGAAAAAAGATATCAACACTTACATGAAGGAGGATTAGTGGTAAAACACATAAGGTAAAAACACCTTCAGTACAATCATCCAGGTTCCGAACCCCGGCCTCCCCTTTACTGGACAGCCAAAATACATTAGCTTTACAATTAGACTAAGTACAGCACTAGTGTGGGTAAATAAAATTGTAATTAATACTAATTATTTTTACTCACCTAATAAAAAGTTCAAATTATTTTTGATACTAAAATCTGTCATTTTTTTTTTTTATTTCATTTAAATTTTTGATACTAAAATCTGTCATTTTTTTTTTTATTTCATTTAAAGTCTAGATTAACTTAATTTTAAACGTATAAATATGCATGGGATACCTTTTGAGATGCTTTTTTCATTTCTTTCACTTATAAGAAAATATCAACTCCAAACTATTAGGTAGTACTGTTAAATTGTGATTCCGTTTTCACATAAATTCCAAAGAAATTTATGATATAGTCAACTTTTTGAATTAATACCAACAAGTCCGCTTCAGTGGCTGAATGGTCTAAGGAGTCACTCTATTGCTAGACTGACCTGCTGATGACAAGGAAATTGGGTCTAAAATCCTACTAGGTTTTACTGATGATAGTTTCCCTTGAATGTTTTCCCCACTCTCCTTCAATGAAAATACAGATAGATTACCTCTAAAATGCTTCCTTCCTCATCCCCACCCCTTAGAGTAATTATAATATATGCGCATAACCTGAACAGATAGTATGTCGTGGTGACAAAATGGAATTCCTAGTATATACTGTGTAGCTTGTTTTTATTTTAAAGTTGATGATAATTGCATAAATAATGTCAAGAAATATTATTAATACTTTTTATTTTATCTAACAAGAGTAATTACGGAAGAAAAGCTAAATAACATGACTAAAAACAGGTGAATTTCATGCAAACATCTAAAAGTGATGCTGAAAAAAAAAAGACTTTTTTTTTTGTATGTGTGTTTTTATTTAACTAAACGATTTATGAAGTAAATAAATTACCAGAAAGTAAAATTATATATTAATATTATTTTTAGAGTCATGATGCTACAGGAAATTATGTTTTCAAGCAAACTCAAACGGAATATCTAGTAATAGTATAGGAAATTACACTTCGGTGGCTCTGTCAATCACTTTATGATTTTGTTTAATATTCATGTATTTAAAATCAATTACAAGTTTTTTCACTGTGTTTCAAAACCAATTTGAGTTATACAAACTGTTGTATAAACTGATCATAATGTGTTTGAGACGAGAAAGATGGAATTTAAAGAAATATACCCCCGATTACAAATATGGCGAGGGAAAAATTATTTAAGAAAAAGAAAACCCACTGAGTACACCCAGGCGGGATCTGAGTCCAGACCTCACGATCAATGCTAAACCTGAATGAATGGTATTTATATTTAGGCAACATGATGACCTGCGTGGGTAACTAGGTCATTAAGACTTTATATTTAGGGGTAGATTTGAGAACGGTAATTAAAAGGGAATGTACTCGCAAAAGGGTGGAAAGAGGATGGAAAAAAACATAATTATAGATTACATGGGGGAAAACCACTCTCAATACACCTAGTTACCCACCTCGGTGGCGTGTTTAGCAAACGCGCTAGTTTCGTGTTGAGCTAGACTTCTGAGTATGGGAAGGTTGAGGTTAGAATCGTGCTCAGGTGAATAGGGGTGTATTTTCCTAAATGGTTCTCCACTCTCCCTCGACGCAATTGCGGGTTAACTTCCTCTAAATTCAACCTTCCCAATTCTTAACCAATTAGCGTAATTAGTACTTAGGCGTATAACTCAAACGGGTAAAAGACGCAGTGCTAAGTATTACACCTAGTTGAGATTTGGACCTAGAAATCCACTTCACCGGACACACGTCTTATCCATGAGACCTTTGGCTCGGGCAGCACTGATTCTAGCACACGAGTTCCTCCAATCATCGTGTAAATTCCAATCTACATCGAACGGCTCACATTGACCAATATATCTAATATCACGACACATATTTCAGGTCATATTATCTGCAACCATCCATTTTGAAAGCTGGTATCAATATTCATAAAATTTCTCTAATAAAACAATAAAATGCTTTCCATTTTGGCCGCGAATAAAAGTTTATATTTAATAAAATACCCTTACTGTGAAAATCTGAGCGTAGTTACAAAAAAAAATGTGTTAACAGAATTGATAAAATCAATGCTCACACTGGTGTTCACGTGAACAAAGACGTCAGTAATATTGGGAAGAATGACCCTGGGCACGGGTCATCTCCTAGAGCATTGATGTACTAAGTCAAAGGTCCCAGGTTCGAGTCCTGAGTCCAGGTGTAATTTTTCAATTTAAAGAATATTATATTTAGATGCGGCTATTACCGACATTAACAAATACAATAGTTTGGCTTTATAATACATCATAATATTATCTTGTATGATTATGACAGAGATTTCGGGGTTTGAACCCTAGTTGGGCTTATCGAGGTGTTTATTTTCTAAGCAGTCTCCTAATATCCTTGCACAAACATTCGTTACATTTTCTCTAAATTATACAGGTATTACTTTGGGAATCACGATAAAATGAATATGTGTTTTATTCTACAATTTTAAGACTCTAAATAAATAATAATATATTTAAATTAACGGAATGGCATCAATAAAATGGATGCTTTGTCAAAATAATCAAAACCTTCTACAATACGAAAGTACGTGTTAATTTCCTTACAGTACCGATGGATTACTAAACCTAGGAATGTATCGTGTGCCGCAATAAGGACGTATATTATATAAAACAAGGGCGTATCTGATAAAAAAATATTGGGGATGGGGTTGGTTTTACCTTCGTAGTCTAAAGGAAGGGTGGGAGTTCCAATGGAATGCGGATAGTACCAGAGTTAAAGGGTAAAGCTGAAAATGTTATTAATTTCGCAAGGGGAATTATGAGAGGGGTGTAAAGTAGGGTTGAAAGTGTGACGGAGAGGGTAAAGAGAGATGGGAGATAAAAGTAGGGGGCGGATGGGGAAAAAAAAGTTATTACACTCCTGAACAAGATCCATTATGAAGGGTTCTGTATTTGAAATACCTTCTCTTCCCACTGCACCCCTATTACCACGATATATCTAGACTCTGGAGAATGTTTGGTTGAAGTATGTGAACTTAAATTACGTAGGTACTATCACAATATTATAGCATTCAAAAAGTAAGTGCAAAGTTGTATTTACCCTTTACACTTTATAGGAAATGGAACTAGTTTTTATTCTTACCCTCACCCGCTCCCTTAGATCAGTTTATTCTTTTTGACACTACTATTTTTTAGATATGGCATTTACATAGTATTTGTTGCTTTACGTTAGTAAATTTTTTTTAAATATTCGTTTGGTGTGAAGCGCTTTGAGGGCACATATGCCTGATAAAAACTTAAAAGGCCCTGGTTATAGCCGGCTAGTGCCTGTATTAATATTTTGTAATTATATAAAGCCCTATTTTTATGACCGAATATGCTGGACTTCTGATGATGGCGAGATTGTGGTTCGAACCTCGGTCGGGTGTATTGAGGGTGACTCTCACTGTATGTCTTTCTCTCTCTTCAAACGGATTTAGGTACAATTACTCTGAATTCAACCTTTCTTATTCCAAAAACATTAACGTAATTAGTAGATATGCAAATAATCCAGGTCGTTAGTAGGTCACGGTGCAAAAAAGAAAGATTAAACTTATATTAATGCTAATAAGTAAGATTAAGTGTTTTAAGCCTACTCATCTAATCGGATCGCTATAGGAAAAACCTTTCCCAAGATTTAAAAAAATGTTTCAGATCTCATTTAATGAATTCATGTGCCAAGCCATGTGTTTCGTAGTTTGTACTTTGCCAATACGATGTTGACTTCAATTCATGGAACCCAATTCGGTGGCCGTATGGTCTAAGGGGGTTCTCTCTCAATAGAGTAGACTGTCAAAGACAAGGAGATGGGGGTTAGTTCCTGGTCTGGTGTATTGGAAGTGGTTTTACCTAAGTTGGGTTTCACTCTCACTTCACACAAATGCGGATACACTTCCTCTATATTATATTCATATTCCTTAACACATTAATATAATTAATAAGTCCTCAGGGGATTATATTACTTCTGTTGAAACTATAGGTAAATATAATATATAAAATTTTATTTAAGGTACCCTCTAGTTAAGAAAATGCAATTTCAAAAGTGTTGTTAGGGATATAATTATTTTATTTGAAATATATTTTTATAAAATCAATAACCTATTAGTGCAAATCAAAGATATACACTTTTTGATTCAGGTCTTTAAACATGAATTAGATTCTTATGTTCTTTGGTGAAAAAAGTTATTTATATTTTGTCAACTTTTCAGTGACAGTGTTCCGAGTTCCTAATGACATAAAGCAAGTATTATTATTATTATTATTAGCACCGCGTCTTACTACCCGTTCGGGTTATACGCACTTACGCTAATGTGTAATGGTAAGGTGATTGTGAGGTGAAATGGAGGACCTACAGTTTAACGTGGAATCTGAACCACGGTGGAGGCCTGGCATTACCCACATTTACAAGATGTCTTATCAGAGGTGAAGGAAGGGTTTGGTAATCAGATAAATCTGTGCCGGGACCGAGGATTGAGCCCCGGCCGCCAGCACAGAAGTCTGACACCTTACCCCTAGACCACCGGGTCACCCATATATAAAGTAAGTAAGAGTGTTTATAATTTAATTTATGATATTTGGTGAAGTGTTTCTACAGCGATGTATATACGTATTAATTCGTTTCACAAATCTTACGATCCTTTATTAATTGTATATTTTAAGATAAAAGCGATAGAAAGTTTGTGTGGTGCGCCGTTCCATTTATTTCTATAATGAAGATGGGGATTATTCAAACACTGAAGAGGGCTTCTTTGTGCTATCCTCAAAATACCTAGCTCTTAGAATAAATAGTCCGTAGCTTTGAGGTTGAACGTACTAATAAAAAAAAGTCAATAAAGTGAATGATATAAAATAAAACAAAGGCAGGCTAGCCATCTGGGTATCATGTTAAGAGAAGTGTAAAAAGCCAATGAACCTAGAAACCAACCAACGCACACCGGTCCGTAATGGAGTGCTGAAGGTTAATGAGACGGAAATGTTGCGTGTCACAACGTGGCTACCTCATGGTCTTTGCTTTCATAGTTTATCATGGGATTAAATTATTCAAATGGGCCATAGTTTCACATTACACTCTGATGCAATCCTGTTTTATTACTTTGGGAACATTCCTCACGGATCAGTCCTCACGCCAGTTCACAATTATAGAGTATTGCATTTTGCGTTCGATCAAAATATATGGACTTTGTGGTCACGCAGATTATCCTCATCTCTAACTCATGTGTGTAATTAAATGTTTACTACACGTATGGGTATGAAGGTGAATTGAAAAAACAAACACGTAGTAATTAATAAAAAATTACACCGGTGGCTACGAGGATCAAATTTCAAGTCTGGTTCGCAAGTGACGGTAAGTTAAGGGTCAAAGTTCAATCTGGATTAATGAGTTTTCCCGTGAGTGGTTTCCACTCTTATTCTAGGAAAATGCGAGTTTTTTTTTCTCTAATATTCTTCTCCTGTCTTCAACTACGCTCAATTCATGTAATAAATGAGTAAGATATGGTGCGACAATTTGGGTCATTTCAACTTTAGTGAAGGCGTATTCAATATGATTTAAAAAAAAGATTTAACAATATATTTACACTTTTAATAATATCTTACAAATTAAGTACCACCGGAAAAAAATTTCGTATAAACTATTTTACAAAATATACTATGGAAGTGCAAATTACGTAGCTACATGATAAAAGAGTAGTATATTTGAATAAGTAATAGATTATTGGTCAATTATGTATTTTACTATATTAAATTTATTATAAATATTTCAAAATAATTTTACCAATTAATAAATGCAAGGGGGATGTTAATATTTATTTTTTTACTCTAACTGTTGCTGTCCAAGGACAGCAGTAAACTATTTATAAATTCACCTAATGGGGTTATAGCACTTTATTCAGAAACCTTTTCCACTTGACATTATGTCAATAATATAAGGGTCTAAGAAACTCATAATGACTTTTTTATTAGTTTTCATTGTTTGCTAGCTTATCAAGATCATAATACTCATATGAAATATCTGATTTGGTAAATTTTGATAGCATTTATCTCTTAAGGCTGCATATAAAGTCATAACAAGACGTCAGTCAATCCTCCAATAGACCTGAATAGCCTGTTATTCATATACTGATAGTATGATTTAATACCGGAACTAACTATACAGGATGATTCCAAATTATTATTATTTGAAAGTTGTTCTGAGTCTCTCTATACCAACCATACTCTACCTATTTTTTCATCGAGCCACATACATATGTTTGCTACTTCACGCGGGCCGTAACATAGTAAACAGTACTTCATAATATGATAATGTAAAAAAAAACTCAAAATCTAAATGTATCCAAGAGTTTATTTAAAAAATATTGCGATTTTTGATGTTGATACACCCTTTTGATTATTTTAGACGAATTGGGTTTATAAATTGCTACATGCCACGCTCAATACGCCATCAAGGTGAGAATCAGTAAGCCGATTTCTATAAACGATCTTCATATATTTAATTTTTTAATAGGATGATTCACAAAGTTACGTTGATGGGAATAACGTGGGCAGCAGGTGGGCACATTTTTGTACAGTCTTGTATTTTTCAGGCACTAATTTCCAAAATTCGGCATAATCCTTTCACTCTGTTTTCTTTAAAAATAACTTCCAGATTCATGTAGTTTTTTTCTAACTCGATACATTGCTCAAATAGTTTTGCATAATAGTATCTAAATGCAGCTAGTTGTGTAGTAATTGCTTTTTCTAAGTGCCAGGGACTTTCTACAAGCAACAGACAATTCTTAATATTTCTTAAATCCTGAAATTTGCTCTTAAATTCCTTGAATAAGGCAGCTAAATAATTTAAAATTATCTCATGGTTTTCTCGAGAAATGTCAATATCATCTTGTTTAGTTTTAATTACGAATGGAAAATTTTACAATATTCTGTTCTGGATTTCCTTAATACATGTTTAGTTTCTATTCATAAGCAAATAGTTTATTCGCCATCTGCGAAATAATTTTATTTTCACCCTGTAAACCACGATTGAGCACACGATGTTTTTCTGTGATGTCGCACAGAAAAGCTAAAAGATACCACCATCCATCATTTTCAAGCTCACTATAAGATTAATTGTTTTTTGTAAAAACAAAATAATTTCTTGCCTTAAGGATAAAAAACCCGACCCAGAACTTTTACTCTGCTTAGCCATAGCACCGGGGTATGTAAAAGAACGTCCCTATAAACTGTTCATTTCTTCAAAAATTTTAAAACTTTATGTAGTTCAGTTCACGTGCTCGGATATAATTCATTATATTTATTACGGTTTTCATCATGGCGTATACTTATACAATAAAGTTATTTGCTGCTAAGTTTTCTTGATGAATGATACAGTAAAATGATAGGATATTTATTAAATTGTACAGTATTTCTTTTTCATTAGGTAAACAAATCCCTTTTCGGATCCGGTCATTGAAGGACATCCATCAGGGCAGACACAAACAAATGGTTTAATATAAGTATCATTGTTCTCCAGAAAAGTAATACAATTTTTGGGATAATAAGTGTTTCTGGTTTTATTCTCAATAGGAAGAAATTTCAAAAAAATCTTCATGAATAGAATTCTGTTAGATACAGTATCTATCGAAAACCGAACATTGTAATATTTCTGAAATATCGGTGCTAAGGCCAAACTAAATTTTTTTTAAACTTTTCAAATCTTATTTGATGCTGTTATAAATATGTCTTGCAATATCTTCGATACATCTAACGCAGGTAGAATCAGACAGTTGAATTTTTTTAATCAGTGATATTATTTAATTTTTATTGCTAGATCTATCAAGTAATACATTAGAAGCACCAGTAAAACATTCCTTCTCAACACCTCTGCGTGAGTAAATGGATTCATATGTTTATTAAGTATGTAACAAATTTCATATGATGCTTTTGTCACCGCTCCATCTCGTGATATCGCCACTGAGATAATATTTTGTTGTTGTTGGAATGACTTATTGAAGAAAGTTAGCTTCTCACATATTATTAAAGACCCGCGAGAAAAAGTTTCATTGAATGATTTGTGTTTCGTAGTGTAGTGACGAACAATGCTTTAAAAAAATATTTAACACTTGTACAACAAATCAAACACGCTGTCAAACCGTGTTTATTTGTTACAACAAAGTATTCTTCCCAATTGTCTTGAAACACTATTTTTGTTGGGTATTCATCGTTTGTAATATGAAGACACTCCGGCCATCTTGGGTATTTAAATTATAAAACAATACGTTATAAAACAATCACAAGTATGTTGTATTGTATTAATTCCCCCCAACTAACACTTGAAATTATAATAAATAAAACTGTCACAAATCTATTCTATTGCACAACTAAACATACACGTTGTGAATTCGTTCACAAGGAAGGCAGAGCGCGCAGACTGGTGGAAGTTCGGAGAAACAGTGAGCAGACATTGTGACGTCAGGCATATTCAAGGTGGTAGGTGCCGCCCACGCCTGCTTACTGACCGACCGATTGTTCCAGTGCATTTCAAGGTTATAAAAATTTTTGTTGCCATATGTTTAAAAAAATACCTACCTGATAATGAGTGTACTTCGGGTCAAACATAAAAGCTTGACGGGCCATATTTTGGGCGTGGGCTGCAGGTTGAGTATGACTTATCTATATGCTCCTTATGCTTAGACCTTAACTTTTGAATTTTTCTGTATTTTAAGGTCCTTATTTTGTTTATATTCTGTGGGGTGTACATTATTGTGCTCAATATTATCCTTATCAAACTATACAATTTGTAAAATTTATACTTTGTTAGTATTTTTTGGTGGTACGAGGCATCAGTATCTAATTTTTGTCTATTTACTATGTTATTTTCAGCATATTGGGCAGTGTGACATAGAATACCTTATTTCTGATTATTTAATAAATTTATAATATTTTTAAGTGTAAATACTATTCAAATACAAGCACACGGAGCTTGGAAAGTTAGCCAAGAAGGCCTTATTTCCATAACGTTTATTTTATAGAAATAAAACGGCATCTGAACGTTCTACGAATATATAAGAGGACATGTAAACATATAAATAAACAGTGGGAGCAAATACGTTTGACGCTTACCAATGCGGGCTAATTAATCCTTTCAGGATGGAAAATATTTACAAACAGTGTTTCACGTATGGAGGTCACTTTAATATTGAAGTGTTTATTTATGTGTAAATTATGTGTTTCCCCTAAATATAATTTCAGTCCAAATAGCAGGGTAAATCATATTGTGTCAAGTTGATGTGGCAACCAGGTAAGCTCAGTGGGGTTATTAACATACCAATAAATACCAGTAGTCCGGAGATTGTAGGAGTTTTGTGCATCCGAGGAAAAAGTTCAACTCCCTCCCCTCTCCCTTTTTCATAAGTTGAGCTAATATTAGCTTACTTAGAAAAAAGTGAAAGTTTATGTTTATAGCTAATGTTAGTTACTACATAAAATATGTTATTATCATATAATTCTTACCATATATATACATCGTAATAATTTATGTATAATATGTATAGCGATGGTAAAAAAAAGTATAACTCATTTGATGGTCATGTTATGTAACTTAGAAATACTTATTATTTTTAAAGACCTATTATGGTTAAAGGTTTGGTAAAGGAGAAACGTTTCTTCAGGTAGCTCAGTACGATTATGATGGAATATTCATGTGTAATCAAGACCCTGGAACAATAATCACCAACTACGCTTTCATACGACTGAGATAGCGTAGGAAGCTACTGGCACCCTTCTTCTGATCATAATACCAGCCGATTAGCTGGGATATTGTATATACGATTACACTGGAACAAGAAATCACATCAAATTGTGACTTTTATGATTTATTCACTTTACAACAGCTAAATTAGGACCAGTGAAATACTTTCAGTGGATTCAATTGCACTCACTGTCTTCCAAAATAGAATACATTTGACCGCAATACGATGTGACGTCTAGTTCTAGCTGTACGACCTACTCTGACATTATTTATACCACGTTTATGTAAATGATCAACTTTTGACAATACTTTATAATATTCAAGATTTTTGTAAATTCATAACTATTCGTCATGATAGTTGTAGGAAAGAAGTAGGCCAGTTCCACTGGTCATTGTTGTGCAAACATTTACAAGTCCAAATGTGTATTTATTAAAAGAAGTTTTAAAATATCTATAACATTATTAAAAATATAGTTTATCGTTGAAGCGATGACTGCAATTTATTGCACAGAAATATGTTCTAGACATCTTATTTGGAAAATATCTATAAATTATAATAAGCCTTATCTCAACTTTATAGCCAAAAGTTTAATTGACAAAGGCTATCAACTTTACACAGATATTTAGCTTTCAGTATTTGATTTGAATCAAAACGTGTATTTTAAAAATTAACGCCACGATGTGAACTTTAAAAAGACTCCTCTCACAGCTCTCTATCTATTCGTTGCACCAAACCACTCAAGTAGAATCGACTTATTATTTATATTATTATTATTATTATTAGAACCGCGTCTTACTACCCGTTCGGGTTATACGCATATTATTTACAAACAAACAAAAATAAATATTTTATTTACTGCTATACAATTATACAATATAACTCATGGTTTCCATGATGATGTAAACAAAGAATGATTGTACAGATGAAATAGTCTGCTCACATAGAAGGTAAATATGAAATAATTGCGAGGAGAATTTGATTTTAGTTTTAGGTTACTATTTTTGCCAACATCCTCGAACCTTAAGCCGTAAAATGACTGTTCCTTTGTTAAAATAGGATTAACTATTTAATCATGATTTTAATCAACATAAATAAGCTTAAAAAATTATATGTAAATCATAGAGAGAAAGAGAGAGAAATATTGAGAAATATTAGAGTGCGTGTGTGAGTGTATAATTATGTGATAGTGTAATTGTATGAGCTAATTTGTAATTGATATTGATCTTAATAGAAAGTGATTGTGAGAGAGTGAGTGTAAGAAAGTAAGTGTGAATGAGTGAATGTTAAAGAGTGAGTGTGAAATGGTGAGGTGGGCGAGTGAGTGTGTTAGACTGATTGATAGTGAGAAAGATAGTGTGCGAAAGAGATAAAGTGGGAAAGAGAGTGTTTTTGTGAGAGAAATTGTGCGAAAGATAATTTAAGAGAGTGAGAGTGTGTGAGAATGTGTGTGTGAAAGAAAGTTTGCAGGAGTGTGTTTGATAGTTTCCGTGAAAGAGAATATATGTGAAAGAGAGTGTTTGTGAATAAGAGTGTGCGTGAAAATGAGTTCATGTGAAATAGTGTGTGTGTAGCAGAGAGTGTTTGTGATAGTGTGTGTGAGAGAAGAAAATGTGTGATGGAGTTTGTGTGAAATAGAGAGTGTGTAAGAAAAATTATTTAAAGTATAATGTGTGACAAAGTGTGCGTGTGTGAAAAGTGTGTATGAGAAAGTGTGTGTGATAAAGATTTTTTGTGAGGGAAAGAGAATATGTGTGTGTTAGAGAGTGTGATAAGGATTGTGAAAAAAGTGGGTGAGAGAGAGAGAGAATGTGATAAAGATTGTGAGAGAAAAAATTTGTGTGAGAGATTGTGTGAGAGAGAATTTGAGGGAGGGATGGTGTGAGAGATCTAAAGAACGAGTAATTTTGTGGAAGAGTGTGTGTGTGTGTGTGAGAGAGAGTAATTTTGTGGAAGAGTGTGTG
>CABFOV010001569.1:0-46584 GCA_902141375.1 Timema poppense
TTTCCTGTACCTTCTTCCAAATATAATATAAATATATATTTTAAGATTGACTTAAAAAGTTCTTAATTAAATAATTCCTGGCAAACATTTTAATAATTACTCACTCAACAAAACATAAAGATATTAAAGCTAATCTGAATAGATAAAAGTGAGCCACAGTCTTGTCCATAATAATACCAAAACATTTTTCAACTGAGCCAGTGCTTCAAGTTACCTCTTATGTTTTAGTTACTAAACCTCTCACAAAAAGTGCTGTTGGACTTCAAAAATACTAGTTTACCCAACTCTTATTACCTTTGGTACAAAAGCAAATGGATACCACTCTAAATACTAGCATTAACATATTGTAGGGGTGTGCGAAACTTTTAAACTTCGACTTGACTTCGAAGCTTCGTCAGTAAAAATATTAATAGCTAAAATACTCACTTTATGTTCAAATTTAGCCATTCTGAGCTGTTTTGTACAATACAAATTAATATAGATATGGAAAAAAAATCTGAAGTAATTGAATTGAATATTATGATAGTAACTTGATTTGTCAGATTTACACGGAATTTTAAAAACGATTATACAATAAAACATTTTCCAAGTAATTTTAGTGCATGAGGTGATATAAATAACCACTATATATTATTTTTTTCAAGCATAAAACCACTAAAAGAAGATATTTGAACTTTACTTCGGCTTCAAGAATATGCCATATATTCAATTTAAATTTGCTTCGAATTGAAAAAGTGGGCTCCACACACCCCTAACGTAATAGATGTGTCGCAAAATAAATGGGTGAAGGTGTATTTCATGTATGATTTAATATTTATAAGACCCGCCACGGTGGCGTAGTTGGCTAACGCGCTTGTCGTGTTGAGCTCGACCTCGACCGCTGAGGACGGGGAGATCAAGGTTCGAATCTCGGTCGAGTGAACTGGGGGTGGTTTTTCCTAAATGGTTTTCCACTAGCATAAAACCACTAAAAGAAAATATTTGAACTTTGGTTCGGCTTCAAGAACATGCCATATATTCAATTTGAATTCACTTTGAATTGAAAAAGTGGACTTCACACACCCCTAACGTAATAGATGTGTCGCAAAATAAATGGGTGAAGGTGTATTTCGTGTATGATTTAATATTTGTAAGCCACTTCTATCATTGTTTTTTTTGCCAAACGTAAGTTTTCCTTCCTTTAAATCCATTGAGGAATACACATTACCTTATAGTATTCTATTGTGATTGTTATTAATTTGATGGCCTCAATAATATGTTGCCTAGGTAGGTAAGCTGTAAAATACAAGTGGCTGAAATTTTTGGTACCTGTATAATTAAAGGAAGATAAGGTTAATTCAATGTTAGTAAATTAATAATATTGTTAATGAACACTAAATACAAATGTCATGCTGATTGACACTCCTTGATTGTAAGCTTTTAATATTAATTTTCCCGAAAAATCCCAGGAAATAATTTGTCTCGCTTGAATTTTGGTAACATTCAATTTCTCAAATTTTTTCCTAAAGTTAGGGATCCTGAATAGACCTACGACTAACCTATTGTGCCACATTCGACTGTTAATAAGATTGGCCATTGCCATCAGCCCTATTTTTAATGTGTTTTTTTAAAATAGATCGATCCATGCAAATTTAGTTTGATATTGTTTAACCGGGTTAATTTTTTCGATCATAGATCATTATATTTTCATCTAATTAAAAACAAATCACTTTTATGTGACAATTAGTTTAAATTGAATTTATTATTAAGTTTCACTTTATCTGCAGTGGAAAATACATTATTGAGTTAGTGGAACTTATCAACATTACTTAGCTAACTCTTCCAAGAACCAAATATGCAAAGTAATCTAAAACCCAGAGAATTTAGTGAAAAACGGTAAGTTGGTTGAGTCAAGAGAGTGAAATAAGCCCTCTATCCAGGTGACGGTCATTATGTCTTTATTTTACATCCATTATTGTTTCCAGCCTATGGCCTGGGTATCAGTTTTTAATTCATGTTGTATATTTTCCACTACCAGCTTGCTAGGCCTGTTGTAGCTTCATCATATGTCTTATAATCTAACTTAAAGACTAGAACAGGCACAACATCCAGTCTCTGGCCGTTAATTAATCACCGTGAAAGGGTAAAACCAAATTTCACCAATGATAAATTTTTCTCCCATGTAAGGTATCAAACATAGGAGCCCCAGATCAGTAGACAGACACTCTGTCGACTGAGCTGAAGTGTCAGATTATCATTATGTCAACCCGCTTCGGTGGTGTAGTTAGCTACCACACTAGTTGTGTTCAACTAGACTGCCGAAGATAGGGAGATTGTGGTTCGAATCTTGGTTGGGTGAACTGGGGGTGGTTTTTCTTAAATGGTTTTCTACTCTACCTCCATGCAAATGCGAGTTCACTTCCTCTAAATTCAACCCTTCCAATTCCTAATCCATTAGTGTAATTAGTACTTAAGCATATAGCCCGAACGAGTAGTAAGATGTGGTGCTAGAAAAAAAATCACTATGTCTTCAGGTCACATTGTCAGAAAAGTTCCTAGTGTCTGTGTGCAGTGAGTACAACCATGTGCGGACATGGAGTGTGACGCGGTTCAGAGGAATGATTTCCACTCAGCCTGGATCCACTCCTGTTGCGTCCTTCAAGATTGTTTCCCTGGATGAGGTGGAGCCTTATATTAGCTACGCCGCTGGGAATGAATGTGGTCAGTAAACAGTAGAGATGGGTCAAATCCTTTCATACTTGAATCCTGTGTCACTCTCGCAATAGACTAGACTGGGGATGACGCGAAGAGATTGGGATTCAAATTCTGGTTGGGTGTATTGAGGCTGGTTTTTACTGAATGATTTTCCACTGTCCATTCATGCAAAATCAAGTACACTTCCTATAAATTCAACCTTCCTCCTCCCTAACACACTAGTGTAATTTGTACATGCCTATTACCTGAATGGGTAGTAGGACATAGTGCTAAAAAAAATTAAAACCTGTAAATCTGTTAAGTCCACAGAATAACATAAACACATAATGAACTGTGATATAACCTGCTTTGATGGCTGCATGGTCTAAGGCACTACTCTCTCAGTAGACTAGCCTGCCGATGACGGGAAGACCGAGGTTCAAATCTCAGTCGGTGCACTGATGGTGGTTTTTACAAAATGGTTTTCCACTCTCCATCCTGGATATACTTCCTAATAGACGATGCTAAAATAAACTCTGATGTATTTAGTGTCCTCTATAGTCCTATATAGTCCTATAGTAGTGTTTAGGTCAACTTTTGTATTAATTTTTTTATTTACTTTATCACTTTAGTAGTTAAATGACCCAAAGTGCCACTCTTGCATTAGACTAAACTTCCAATCATGGCAGGGAGATCAAGGTTCTAATCCTGGTCGGGCTTGTTGAGAGTGCTTTTTTATGAATGCTTTCACTCTTTTTCTCTAAACAAATGCAGGAACATTTAATCTAAATTCTACTTTTCTCATTCCTATCACATTAGCGTAATTAATATTTATATATGCAAATAAACCAAACATTTTGTGAGATGTGGTGAAACATTTTTTATTCCTGTATTTTAGTCAAAGTGTGTTACATACTTTTGCTGCCAGGTCCATTCGGAGAGCAAGATGATGAGCAAGTGTTTGTTCAAAAGGTGGTTCCAGAAACAGATCAACTGTTTGTCAGACTTGCTTCAAATGGCAAAAGGTTTGTTTTTAATGCTCAAGTTGCTCTTTTTCAGTAAAACTATGAATAAAAACTAGCAAATACTCATGTTAGACACTGACAAAGTTTTATTAATAATTGAGTAAGGAACTATATAAATATGTCTAGTGTCAGAAGTGAGTACTGTATTCCTCTTTTCATTTAAAAACCCGTATTGTGTTTGTACTTCTTCTCTTTGTTATTATACTTAATTGCTCCTTCTCTCAGGCATACAACAAATCTCTTGATTTTGACTTGTTTTCATGCACGTTTCTAAATAATTGTTTAACAATACTTTCATTAATATTTCAATTTTTATACGAGATATTTATTTGTTTGTCTTGATGAAACTGTGTTCGCGTGTAACCCTTGATTTATTTCTGTTCACTTTTCCAACAAACTTCTGTGTTAAAACCAACCATTTTAGTCCAAGAAAATATCAAGGTTAGAATTGGGAAAAATGTAATAGACCAAGACACATTAATAAATGTAGATATGACATTTGATAAAATCAATTTAACTAGGATGTCATCATCACCACCATCATCATCCTCAACTGTTTCCAGCCTATGGCTGGGTCAGTTTAATAAAATGCCTCCATCTTCCTCTATTCTTCCACCACTCTTCCTCCTTTAATTTCAGAACACTTTCTCTTACCTGCTCCTCCTCTCTTTCTTGGCCTCCTTTGCAGTCTTTTTTCTATATACTTCAATTCCATCATTCTCTTTGGTATTATCTCCTTTTCCATCCTCATTACATGCTCATACCATCTCAGTCTTCCTTCCTCTACTATCTAATGTACTCCCTGTACTCCTACTTTTCCTTGGATAACTTCATTCCTAATCTTGTTTATCCTCGTGACAGCTTACATGCTCCTCACAAACTTCATTCCCATGGCCTCCATTTTCCTAGTATCTCTTATATTCAAAGTCCATATTTTGCTGCATATGTGACAATGGGTACAAAGTATGCTTTGTACAACACTTCCTTACACACCTATAGAACAACTCTCCCTGCTATCCTCTTCTCATTAGATCCTCTCTACTTCCACCTTTCTACTCAATCATGCCTCCAAGATATTTTATGTTCTGTACTTTTCTCAGATCTACTCATTCAACCGTATAGCTTTATTAAGCTTTAGCCTCTTTTTTATAATCACTTCACACTTTGCCATGCTAAATTCCATTCCACACTCTTTCACTTCCTCATTCCATTCTTGTAGTTGTTTCTGTACTTCCTCTTCCTTCCTCTACATACCATTGATTCATTAGCAAACATCATGGCTTTCATTCTTTTCTTGTGGAGTTTTTCTGCTACTTTGTTCATGACCATTTCCATTAGTATGTGTGAAGTTCAATATCTCTCTTTGAAGCAAAATTTAATTGAATATATGTAGAGGTAGATGAGATTACGAAAGCTCAGAAATGTATCTATTCCCATAAGTTGGGCGAGATTGGCTATTACTCGAAAAATTTTGAGCAGGGGAAAAAGTGCACCTTGTAATGGCAGTTACTACTGACTCATCACTGTTAATCCATTTTGTAAAGTCTGTTCAGCGTAGGAATTGTTTTCTGAAAGGCCTTTTCCCCTACCAGAAATCTATTCTATACTAGTATATTGGTAGTAAAAAAGACCTTTAAGAGAGTAATTCCTACCGTGAATGGAGTATTGACAGTCTTATTCTTTGTTCTGTATTAAGCTTAGGAAAGGGAGGGGGGCTTTTATTAGAACTTATGTATTTCATCTCTATCCATGATATTTTCAACATTTTACTGTAGCACCACATTTCAAATGATTCTAATCTTTTCCTTTCAGTTGCACTAAGGGTCCATGTTTCACATTCACAAAGCGAAACACTCCAAACATATACCTTTTGGAACCTTTTCCTGATTTCCAAATTTATGCTAGTCGTGGTAGGTAATGTCTTCTTGTTATGAACATATTTCTTCGCCTACGCAATTATTCTTATAAAAACTTTCTCAATTCTGTTATCTTTGGTTATTTTCCTTAGGTAACAGAACCCCATTACTTGATGTAGCCTTATTTCTTCCTAGTTTTCATCACTGCTTTTGTTTTCTTTTTGTTGATCTTCATATTACATCATATTTTAAGTGTTTTATCCGTTCTTTTCAGTCATTTAAGATCCTCTTCATTTTCAGCACAAACAGCAATATCATAAGCAAAACAAAATGTGTTAATAAAATGTTATTCTCCTGTTATAATTCTAAATAAATCCATAACTTTATTGTAACAATATGCATTTAAATTCCTGGAGATTTTTGTCAAGTAAACAAATGGTTATATACAAAACAGCACACACAGACAAAAATTGAACATAGTGTATATTTTAGCTGTCAATATTTTTAATGGCAAAGCTTTCTAAATGTTGAAGCCAGAATTTTTGTTTTTAATACTTAAAAACATCTTGACTAAACACAGTACAAGTGATTGGTTTGGCTTGATTTAGAGTGTGTGTGATCAAAGCTGTAGATGGCACCACCATCACCTCATTTTGTGTCCATGAGTGTGAGGGTTCAAGTCGTATGGGTTCGAGGCCCCGTCGGTTCATCTTCACAGGTCATAGTAATGGAGCCATACAAATGTGGGACCTGACCACTGCGTTAGATCTTGCAGCCAAAGGAGAACCAGGTATTAATTGTGTATACATTTGTAACTGTAAATTAGTATCATTCTTTAGCTTTTATACATCTATCTGAATGCAGAAGTGTGTCAGCACAAGACTTATAAACTAAAGTAACGGGTCGACAACACTTATAAACATGTGGCTCTAACATTAATAATTTAATATATTTTGGTAGTAATAACTTATAATTAGGAACATGCAAAATTCACATTTGTGATAATGCAAATTTTTATACAAATTTTCTCTTTTCATGCGAATAACACAAATTTAAGTTTTTTCCCCTAAATAAATACAATTTCTTTGTAATTTGGCAAATACCACGTAATACAATATGATTTTCAATGTGGTAACACTGGTGATATGAGGCCAGCCAGGGCTGCTGTTTATACGGGTAGTATTTGTTTTTGCAGCCTTTAAAGATATAAAACGAGTCACAGGATATATGAGTATTTTCATGAATATTTAGGCTTTTTTTTTCTAGGTTAACAATAAAAATCACGATTTTTACTTTTATGCATTACAATACTTAAATTTCGAGTTTAATTGATCGATTCTTTATTTTTAGCCTTTAAAAGATTTTATGCTAGGTCCAAGCAAGGACATTAATATATATGGACTTTGCTAAAGATGGTCATGTTTGGCAAAATTATATCTTCTTTTTTTAATTCCCTTCTCATTATTCGATAGTAGTTTGTTCTTCTATGATATGTTTCGGTGTTATTATTTTTTGGTCTAAACATAATTGGATAAGCGATTATTTCGATATTGATATTTGTAAAACTTGAGATATCGAGTTTGACATTACCAAGCATGAAATATTTTGTGTGTCTTTCTTGATATTTGATTTCTCCGAATATGTTCATAAATAGTTAAATACACAATATGAACTAAAAATATAGACAGTTTATTCCAGGTTTTTTTATGACCACTAATTCAACTCATATTTATTTGAATAATATTGCTTTCATCATATAATATCACTTTTTGAGAAAAATAACACCTATTTGCCTCTAAAAAATAACCCCAGCTTTTGCATGTCTCCCATAATTGGATATTAAATTATTACACTCTTGTAGGCACACTTGTTTAATTCAGTGTCACCTGGACCTATTTGCCCATCTCCCAAACTATGGAAACGGGTCATTCTTAAGTCAAAAAACAAAACAAAAGGGGAGTAAAATGAACAACAAAATACTACTAAGTTTAGTGTGAGCGTGTTGGAAGTAATTATTGTAGCCACACACTATAGTAAATATGAGCTGCTTTTGCTATCACTAGGTTACATTGGAACATGTATAACATATCCCCAAAAACTCTATAACTTTTGGATATTATCATTAGTAATGTGTGAATGCCGTTGCCAGGAATTCATTAAAATATAATTTAAAAATGACTCCTGGACACAGGAATTGAACTTTGGCACTTGACTCCTGTGTGTGGTTCTTTTGTCATCTGCTTTATGGGCATGAACTTTTACTTGGGAATTGATGGGGGTTTGTGTGTTTGTACAGCCACGCAAGTTTCTGGTGGACCCACAGCTGAGGAACTGCTCAAGCTTCTCGATCAGTGTGACTTAAGCAATAGTCACTGCTCCACTCCATGCATATCACCCTGCCCCTCCCTGGCAGCAGTTGCTGCAGCCCGTATCAAGGCATCCAACGTGGCGTTCCTCAACCAGTCTCAAGAGGCCGGGGGCACCCCTTGTTGAGGGCCTACCTGGACTATTTGACACTTTGTTTCTGTGATATATATATGCAACTATTCCACCTTTAAGTTTTTTGTGTGGGTTTGATCAGTGAACTTTCAGCAGCACAAAACATTACAAGATGCAAATAGTATATATACTATTCTATAACTTTATCTACATGGTGAATTTCTAATCTTCCTCCAAGAAAATCTCTGTGCTGTTAGTTTTAGTTAGTAAGATTCCTTACACATATAACCCGAACACTTAGTGGGACACAATACCAAAATAAAACTTTTCTATTTTTTAAATATTTAATATTCCATTTCAACCCTAATAAAACAATCTATAAAATATTTGTTATTTTACAGTTAAAACACTTTGCTGTGTTTTGTGCTTTTGAATGTGAGTATATTTTAAAACTAAATGTTTATACAAAAGTGTTTATAAGTGTGACAAAAAACCGAGTTCTAATCAGTGTGGGTTTGAGTTTAGCTATGCAAAGAAAAGGAGCTTGCAAAGTCACTTTTTGGCATGCAAAATGTAACATGAAATATGGGGACGAATACTAAAGGCAATTCAAAGTTTACAAAGAAATAATGGTGCCAAACAGCGATTTTATAATAAACATTGAAATGAGGATACCTTACACACTTACCAGAAAACTGTAGGCTTCTAAGTTCACAATTAAAAAGTTAACAAAAAACCACTATTAAATTTTTGGGGTACACCAATACCTTCTTTAGCAGAAGAGAGTAAAACACCAGCTAGACTATGGCAGCACGGCTAAAGGTAGATAATGGCCACTTAGATTTTAAGTTTTGAAGAGTTGCACATTTCTAACAAATTATTATTAAAATGGCTTGAAAGTGTTAACTATGAAGTGAGACTTATCTGTGCACTGCCATGATTTCACTACTTGTACTGCATATTTCTAAACTCTCTGAATGACACTTTGCAAGCAATTTGGCCAACTGCATTTATTTGACATTTACTAGTGTCATGCTGCCCTTCATTAATTCTCTTACTTCACATGGAGAGAGAGAGAGAGAGAGAGACCAACTTGTAGTAACACAAACTCACATGAAAAATAGGACCAACCAAGTCATATTCAATGTTTTCATACGTTTGTGACCTCTACATTTGACTGTATATTGCAATATTAGTTGTTAATAAGTACAATATTTTAAGCGGAATGAATACAAAAAAACAGGGGGAAAAAACACTTTTAAAGGACATCCTAAATTATGACACTTTGATTTTCAAATTTTGCCGTATTTGAGTTCATTGACTAATTCCTATATTGATCAATTGCTAGGTTTGCAGCTACACACCTTTAGGGTAGCTATTTTTTTTAACTTGTACAAAAAAATATATGTGTATATTTCCAATTCGCCCTTTAATCTTTACAGATCATAGTATATCAAAGAGAGTGCATCAATTGCATCATGATTCCCATAAAAACCATCATCATAAACAGTTTCCAGCTATTGGCAAGGTCTGTTTGGAAAATAAGCCTCTCCAACGTATCCTTTCTCCCCATCATGACCCAATCTTCTATCTCCTCCACACTTTTTTGCACTTTCAGACATCTATCCCTTGGTCTTCCTCTTCATCTCCTGCCCCCACTTCAATATCCAGAATCTTCTGCTCCATTCTCCTCACATGTGCCTTCTATATCTTGCCCTGCGCTGGCTCCTCCTTACCTCTTCCTCTCGCCCTTTCCATTCATATCAATCATATAGAACTTTTTGGAAATTTCATTTTACAGGGTTCAATCCTGATCCTTTATTACCCACATTACCATAAAAATACTATTTGTAAAACTAGATTAGTATTTCAGTTTCTCGAATAAATTAAAACTATAAATTAAGATGGCTTTACTATCAGCAGCACAAATGCACCAACTATGTACATACGTTACCTGACTCATCATCATCATCATCAGTGATTGTCGCAGCAACAAAAATTAACACATTATTATTTTATTTAATGTTGGTTTTGTTAATGTATTACTGTTAATAATTTTTCAACTAAACTGTATTGTATTTACATGAATATCACGTTATATAATAGTTCGGTATTATCTGCGGGGTTGGGAGACCTACTGTATTTAATTACATACTAGAATGTGCTTGCTAAAAAAAGCCTAAAATGTGTAAATAGTCATAAAAAAAAATTAACACGGTCATGTTTGATTTGTGAAAGATTATTAGAACACAAAGGTAATGTTTATTATATTTACAATTTACCAGTTTTAAAGTGAAACAACATAACAAAATAAACGTTGGGTAAATTTTTACCCAAATATATAATAATTGAGGTAAGGAAAATCGTGATTGAGATCGACTCCATATTCTATATACATCAGAAAGAATCAAGGAATTGAGTTTACATCACATATTTTACTATACTATTAGGGGTAACTTATTGGATCTAATATATATTGTTTTTAAAAGTGTTATAACATTTTGATATATTATTTCTAGGAGTGTGCAAAGCCGAATCGAAGTTTGAACGTTTTAAAGAATATAATGTTTGATATAAATATTATACTTTGCATAACTATGGAATATGACCTTTTGTATATTTTATAATACGTAATAACATAACTTTAGTGAGTAAATTTACAAACATAATGAATATGTTTTGTCTTAAAATGATAACTTAAGTTACTATCACAAAACGTAATAAAATTATTTCAGATTTTTTAAAATACAATAACACTAATTTGTGATTGAAATAGCAGCAGAAAATTAAAAAACAACACTGAAAATTGTGTCTTAACCCTAAATTACTATTTTTTTACAAAGCTTTGTATTTGTCAAATATGGAATCTTATTCTTGAATAAAAATTCAGGTGAACGAATATTCTAAACAAAGTCTAGGTTTTAGAATCTTTGCACACCCCTAATTATTTCTAATATTGATATATAAGCTTTTTAGGCAGGCTAATTTTCCAAGACGTAAGTTGACAAATTGCATTTAGTATATTTTAATTATAAATAAGGTTGTATTAGTAAGTTTTCGCCCCAGAATCTTAGAGACTAAAAATAATTGGGGGTGTATATTTAATTACTTCAAGCTCAAATTTAAATAATGTGTAGATTTTTATACCTATAAAGTTAAGTCTGATGTGTAAATACATTTTTTGGATGTTAGGTTGCTCACATATGTATGAGATATTTTAAAGGGGGCGGGGAAAGTGGGGAAGAGCTGCGGTAGAGTTCATGTCATTTGCAACTGTTTATTTCTTTCTTTGGATATATCTATAGTGTAAAATAAGATGCTTTTAATTTACAGTTACTTAAAAATAATTCACTTAGTAAAGGTGTGATTAAAAAAGACTTTATTTTATAAAGAACAATTTTTTGTTCTTGCTTTCAAAATCCAACCAAATATGTTTATTTTTAAAGCAATTGTTAATAGTTAATACATGTTATGCGAGATAGTTCTGTACAAAAAAAAAAAAGCATGTATGATGCGAGTTCATTTCTACATATGCAACCAGATTATTAAAATTGAGTAGGTAAATCAATGTAATTTAGTTTAAAAAATGTATTACATATATTTGAAGATAATTATTGCATTTGAAGTGAAAAATTGTTTTAGGTATTATTTATAATAAAAGCCCAATGTGTTCCCCCCCCCCAAATCTTTCTAAATAAAATGAATGGTTATAATAGAATGCGTTTTCATGCTTCCCATAGTTGTACCTAAAAGACATTCATATAAATTTGAATTTTGGCTTAGTGATCCAAATCAAATCTTACACTATTATGTATTTATTTATTTTCCAATCAAATTGGATGCTTAAAAAAATTGGTTCGAATATTTTATTTTTAAAATAAGTTAAATTTAGAGATGGTATGCTCGAAATTTAGGAGTTTTTTAATTGATCATTAATTATGTGATATGCCAGGCCTCCACCGTGGTTCGGATTCCACATTAAACTGTAGGTCCTTCATTTCATCTGACATTCACCCTACCATTACACATTAGCGTAAGTGCGTATAACCCTGTAGTAAGACGCGGTGCTAATAATAATAATTATGTGATCCACAAGATTGAGCTCGCTTACAGGATTATAGATGTATAAGAATTAAGTTTTACACCAGGTTAAAAGATTTAAGAGTTTTGAAAATGAAATCAACACAAATGTAGGTGAAAAGTGAAACAAGTAAAATTATCAAAACATTTTATTGCATAATCATTTGAAAAATTAACAATTTGTTTGTGCATATTTGCAGGGAGTCAAATCGAAATATCTATTGGTTTTCATTCTAGTAATAAACATGTTAAAGTTCTGGTTAGAAAAATATATATTATAAAATAATTACACACCATATTTATTATCATTTGAAAAGGAAATTGTTTTATGTGTTCTTATCTGTACCATGTCACAACAATAGTAACAATAGGTATGATATTTAAAAATAGTCTAATTTTCAAATTAATAATTGAAAACTTTTTATCTATTCATATTTGCAATAAAAAATTGAACAAACCAACAAACATACAAACTTAATCTAATGTTAGTCTTAAATCAGTTGCCAGGGTTCCAATATATATTTATATATAACGTAGCCTCTTAATGTGATTGTTGAGGTTAATGTCTGTCATATTTAAAGAAATTCAGCCCTGTTAACATCACCTCTTCTTTCAAATTCTTTAAACAACTTACCATTATTCAAAGGTGACCTGGCGGTCTACGGGTAAGGTGTCGGACTTCTGTACTGAGGTTCAATCCTTTGTCCCGGCATTAATTTATCTGATTGCTAAACCCTTCCTTCACCTCTGATAAGACGTGTATTAATCACAACTTGTGAATGTGGGGAATGCCAGGCCTCCACCATGGTTTGAATTCCACGTTAAACTGTAGTTTATGCATTTCATCTCACAATCACTCTACCATTACATATTAGCACAAGTGTGTACAACCCGAACAGGTAGTAAGATGCAGTGCTAATAATAATAATAATACTAATATTCAAACAAACATTTTCTGGACTACTTCTAACTTAATATTTGAAGACAGTGTGAAGAAACTTACAATTCATGAAACTTCACCCCCCAACCCTTTACTCATCCTTGTAANATTTGTAAAAGAAAATATCCTTCATGAATGTAAATAACAATTCCAATTCCGGTTCTTAAATAATTATTTTTAGGCTTCTTATTTTGGTTATCAGTTCCGGTTAGACTTTACCTTCATGCACGTAGCAAATGGTTTTGTATTTAAATTAACAAATTCAACAATCCTTTGAAAAGCAAATATTTCTACCAATGTTTCAAGGAGTGTGATTAAGTGCTGCTCTCCCTTTAACTATCTTGAAAATTTAAGAAAATGATATTCTCGATCTTGTCTCAAAAGTTAAAAAATGAATCTCAAAAAGTTGTGAAATCAAAAAGAAGCAAATAATGGCCCTAAGAAATTAAAAAACCAAACCAGATTTTTTTTATTCCTAATATCGTAATGACCATATCCCCTCCACCCCCACCCAAACAGCCTTCATTAAGAAATATTTTGGTTATAAATGTTGTTTTCAATATCAAACTTTGGCAATATAATCATTTACACTACAATATTAAACTATAAATGGTGTTCATTGTAGCTACCTATCATCATTTTATTAGTTTCATTTAAAATATGTATGAGTTTTATGTCAAATGTTTGAATGAACTATAAAACAATCTAAAGCAAGTGCCAGATCAAATGTCAAAAAGGAACTCAATAAAATATTTATTTACTTTAATAAACATAATTTTATTTTTTTTATTTCAAAGGACGTTTTCTTGTCTCGTATCTCGATACCTTTTTATATTCTTATTTCGAATTAAAAATTGTTTTTGCACATACCTAGTAATAAGTCAAGTCCCTCCTTTCCAAAATATGAGTCTGTTTCAAAAGAGCGGCACATATTTCAGCTGTTTGTTGACATAAAACCAATTAATTGATATGTAGATATTGCAAGTATTAGTGTCCATGTGCAGTAGCCAGATTTCTAAAACTACTGGTAAAAATTGGCTCTTAACCTGAGATATGTTGTACTCAGATTTATATAAAGATCTTTTTATAGACAATATAGAACATAAAGTGACTAACATTGACATTAACTCGCCATATTTATCCTACAGTTGACACTCCTTTGTTTCAGAACTGAGGAAAGCCTCAATAAGTTTTTTTTAATGGGAATACAACTATGCATTGAGAACTTTGTAAACATTATTATAATAAAGTTGTGTCTGTACACTTCATTTACCCTAAAAGTTTAGGGGTTTGGCCAAGAAGGTCTTTACACTCGGTTAGTAAAAATACAGTAAATAGAGGGCAGAATCCAAGTTTATGAAACGGGTTGAACAATTACATATGAATTCCCAAAATGTCACAACCATGTGTTTCAAGTCCAAGTAATTCTATGTAAAATCAAATAGTATAATCTTAATGTTTCCTTCTGAAGACAAATAGTTATTGATATATAAAATATATTCTATTTATAAATGCACTAAATTGTCCCAATTTAAGTTTTTACAAATCTGGCCACTGTAACCATATCAAAATCACTTGTACAAATGATAACACAAAAATTAACCATAAATTGCCTTGAATAACTTTCCAATTGTTCTAAATAACTAAAAATCTTGCGCATCCATAATATATTCTAGATTAAAATGAGTAGTATGACTCAAGCATGAGACACATATGGATAGTTGAGTTGTACGTTCATCAGCGTGTTGAGCCAAAACTTTTAAAAGTCTGTGTTCAATTCTTGTACAAAGGTGTATTCATTTCAACATATATTTGTATAATTTTTGTAAACCAATCAAATATTAATTTAAATATATTGTGCAAAGTTAGATTTTAAGTTTGCTTAGAGTTACATAATCTGCTGCACGAATTGTGCATGTTACAACATAATAACTACATATGGCAGACACCTGGCAAGTTTTGTAACCAATCTTTTTTTACAGCTAAACATCAAACAGTTTGACATTTTATCATTTCTATTAAATCAATACTTTTTAAAATGTCTTCTTTATCATGGAAGTACTCTTTATTATTTTGATGAAATGGCATTAAACAAAGTCATTTATAAAACACATTATTCAAATAAAAAGATAGAAAATATAAAAACTAAACATAAGGTAACCTAAAGAATAGTATATTTGACCTACTGCTGTCAAAAGTAACAGCCATAGAAAGTGTATGAGTTAATAAAAATAGAGTTGCTCACTTTTAAAAATATCAAATATGTCAAAAAATAGTGGGACAACAGAGATGATAATCTGTGTGTGCCACAATGAATGAACAAGGATATTATTAAAAGAAAACTAAGGTAGAGTATCAAGTTACTGTATATTCACCCATTTATTTTCTATTATATGTACTAAATAATTTAGCTATATTAAATCCAATGTAGATTTTTTGAGTAAAAAACTCGTGTAGAGTCTAAACTGATGTAATACTTGCTTGAGTTGTCATATAATTACATTTTTTGGTCTGTTATTAAAATGAAAGATTTTGTGTAGTTTTTTAGACTTTGTATGAATAAGAATTTATATAATGCATGACACTACGAGAAAAACTTTTTATCAAAGCATAAGATATAGAGCTCAAAGACAAGCCAATTTACTCTACACAAGTTGGTTGAGAGAAAACTTGTAAAATATACTTAAGGGTGCCAACTAATTGAAGAGAAATATCCACATTCCGGTATTTCTTAGATATTTAGGTTAATCTAAAAACTGATATTTTGTGTATAACATTTTTAAAAATGAGCTAATTTCCCCTTTACATAAGAAAAATTACAAAATTATTTAGGGGTGTGCAAAGTCCACTTTTTCAATTTGAGCTGAATTTGAATTGAATATATGAAATATTCTCTAAGCCAAATCAAAGTTTGAATATTTGTTGTTAGTTGTTTTATGTTTAAGAGAAATATTATATTTTGGTTATTTTTATATATATATATATATATATCCTTATGGGCGAAAATTTGTTGTAAAATTATTGTTTGTACAATTTGTTATATTTAGTTTTATTTTGATAAATCAAGTTATTATAAAAACTTACAATTGAATTACTTCAGATTTTTTTTTTTGTATGAATATTGTTTTATACTATTCATGACAGCTCAAAATGGCAATAATTGACTACTATTGGAGAAAATTTGTAATTGTCACAGCTGGAATTTTTTCGAAGTGGAGTCGAAGCTGATGTGTTTTGAAGCCAAGTTAAAGCTTAGCACACCCCTATAAACTTCATATGTAACGTTTTGAAATCTATTGTCAAATGTTGATACTTTTCATCTCCATTTTGGAATAAACTCTATTTTTAAATAACAAACCACTTACTAAAAAAATACAAGATATCTAGACTATCTAAAAATATAGCTAAGCTATGTGTATTTTAAAGTTCGCTATCATTGAGGAGGCCGGGTTGTTATACTTTAATTTTAAATATATACATTTAGTTTAGAAAGTTTAGTATGTGGGTTTTTAATCCAACTTTTGAATCTAACTGATCCTTGTTCCTAAAGATAGGCTAAGCAACACACTTTCAGCATCTTGGCAGCTGAAATTCTATACTAATAAAAAAAAGTTTATATTTAAAGTGATTAAAAAAAAGACTAGAATGTAACAAAAAAAATCACAAATACAGTATTATACATAGTTAATTCAGAATAAATTCAACCTCTTTTGACATATCTGAAAGTAACTAACTGCACTCTTATGACGCTATTTGATTAATTGATAAAGAAACAGAACAGTTGAAATTTTTCATTAAAAAAAGGTTAAAAATACTGTGAATATACTATATAAGTAGCTATGTACAATAGGTAAGATCTTCTCTATGATATGAGAGGTGGTGAGAGCTGGCAGAAGGTTCTTTATTGAAAATATTGGCTGGAAGCAATTAATATTATAGAAATACTAAGAAATGAATAATTGTTTCTGAATAGGTTTACATTAGTTACTTTCAATCAATGTTTGCAATAAAGAACCCCCTGCTGCTATTTTCTACTGTTGTAGATGGGGGATATAGTATATATACTGTTTGATTTTCACAGGAAGACCATTATTTGAAAAGTGGAAACTCATGTTGCCCCAATGGTGCAAATAAAAATTATGTCTACAGTACTTTTTAGTGAAGATCAATGTTGGTGGTGGAAAGTAGACTTCCTATAAAAATTGGGGCTTATTAAAATGGCCCACATGTTACTTTGAGTTTGAAACTCAATATAACAATTTTCACAAGATGCAAATAATATAGACTTAACCATTAATTATACAGCTAAGTGCACTTATAACAAAATGGACAAGTTTATTATATAACATACTGGTTTAAAAAAAAAAAATAGCTTCGCTAAATTAAACCAATTAGAAGGAAAAAAATTTCCGTATGAGTACACATTTTTATACAAAATATTGTTAGGAAATGGTAGTACACATATGGAGGTAATTATAAATGTTTGGTTACCTCTGAATTTAAACTAAACTGTGTAGTTAGCCCAACAAAAGTTATTAAATAATTTTTTACTTTTAAGCTACATTTCTAAATTTTGACTAAAAGTTCAAAGTTAACAGAGAGAAATCTGTCACAAGGTGAAATTTAAAAAACATATTTATGGGGAAAGCCTTTACAAGTGTATTCCAATTTTTGTTATTAAAATCAAAAATTTATTGAAAGAGAATTTGCTAAAAGCATGCTTAGCTGTATAACTCTATTCAGTATTTAAACAAACAGTACAGGTCAAGTTTACAAGTTTTTTACCTACTTTTTCCCCATTTTATTATGGCAAATATTTATAAAAACAACACATTGTCATCCAGTCGTCAAAATATGTTTAGGCCTATTCATGTGTACGATAATAGTTTCTCTTATAGATTTCATTGCTGTACCAAGCAGGGTTTGTTAGTGGATCAAGGAGAGCACACCATGCTACCAACCCGATCACATATAAGAAAATGAGAAAACATCTCCGAGGATCTTTGTACGTCAGTATTTCAGCAAAATCTGGGAAGCCCATGTGGTTGCAGAACGCATGTGCAGTAAGTGGTGCAACAAAATGACCTTGTCAATAGAAAATTTCATTACAATATATCTTTTACTATAGAAAAATAAATATAAATATTAATACATGAAATAAGAATGTGTTTATACTATTTTAGGGTTTAAGTGAAACCTTGATCACATTATAATTATTCAAATTAAGCAAAGATTGAAATAAAATAGTCCCAGCAAATTAAATAATGATCAAACTTGTACATACCTGTTTTAAAGAACAGGAATGCAGAATAGGCACCAAATATTGTTGTATATGACAGCTGGAAACCTGAAGAAAGTTCAAACACCAATAATTAAGAGAACATATGATTTAAATAAATAAATGTACAATGAATAACATTTCCATATTATTTAGTTGAGATATTTAACATGTACTTTCTGAACCAACTGATTATATCAGCACACGAGAATTTCTACGAGCGAGACCGAAAGGGCCTATCAATTTTGCTGGGGAAGGTATTTTTACATGACATGAGACTAAAGTGTTTACTTCCCCTCCAAAGGAAGTTGTGCTAGGGATTTTTATCGCTCAAGAAATATCTGTTGACCTCAGCTAGGTTCGAACCTAAGAATATCGGGACTTGAGGCAGGCACTTTACGCCAAGACAGCCAAAGTCGACCATGAGAAATGTTAAAATATTTACCTATGGAAGCAGGTAAAGGAAAGAGAAAAAGACCAAATAAAATGAATAGACACAATATGGCTTTCAATATTAAAAGAAGAGCTCGCCTAGTTGACATTTTACACTGATGGCACTTGTAAATGTGGTAATATATAATTAAGTAACCAATAAAAACAAAGTGACTGTGGGTAACGAAGCTATACTCACAAGATAGCATCAATGCTCGTGTGAAGTCCATACCATTTCTCATTCGTTCAGCCATATGATGGAAATGGGCTGAAAATAAGGTTATCCAAAACGTTAATAGAGAGTGGTATAAAAAAACAAACCAGTATGTGTGAGGTGTATAGAGACAAATAGTTTGGAAACTCGAGCTGTGTAACTACTCCCATGGAGCCCGCCTAGAAATCAAACCATATCTTGATTTCCTTTGTATGAATCGAGTATATCTGTTAAACATGATGGCATTGAGCTAACTGTGCAGGAGGTAATTAAAGTAAAACTATATGGAAATAAGGGTCTGTGAGTTCAATACATTTGATAATGATTACAGTGTTATTAAAAGTTAATTTATATAGCAGTAAAGTTCCCTTAAGGAAAAATTCACAGGAGAAAAAAAGTGTAGCCCTATTTACTAAAAAGACAAATAGCTCTGGATTTTTAAATGTTTTCCTCCACCGTGTCTTACTACCTGGCTGGGCCTATACACAATATTTAATCATGCTAATTTATGATATTAACGAAAGTAGAATTTATAGATACTGTAAGCCTACCCACATTTTTGTGGAGCTAGAATGGGAAACCACAGGAAAAAAAAATCAAGAGTTTACCAGGCCAGGATTTGAACATCACCTGTAAATTAGACTAGATGAACCTTACATTTAGTCTGTGTGTCCACCAATAAAGATTATAACAAAATATATTTATTTCTCAAAGTGATTTAACCTCTCTTAAACAAACCTTGCCTGGGATTGAACTAAAACAAAAGTATTAAGATGTCTTTTTGTTAATGTTGTTATGTCTTTAATATAAAACTAAACATTTTTCTTTACAGATGTGAAGCGTGGTCTCTCACTTTGTACTAAGAGAATAAAGTGAGTTTTTGATAACAATAATGAGAAAGATATTTGGGTTTAAGGTCCTACACATTAGCTCAGTTGGTAGTATGTCTGCCTAGCGAGCTAAGGGTCCCGGGTTCAATTCCCTGCTTGGTCAAACATTTATTAATGATGAAATATGGATTTACCTTTTCACAATGATAAATTAACAGTTGAGGACTGAATGTTGTGCCTCTCCTAGTTTAAAGTTATATTATAAGGCATATGAAACTACGACAGGGCTAACAAGCTAGTAGTGGAGAATATATGGCTTGAATAAAAAAATGATCAAGGCCACAGGCTGGAAACAGTAATGGATGTAAACAAAAATTGGGTTTAACAAGGCTGAAAAACTGTAGAACGAAGAAAGTGACACAAAGAAGAACCTCTATGCATCTCAAACATTTTAAGGCATGTAGGCTGAGGTGAGGTATTCAGATGGTGTGTATGAGTGGTGACAGGCATGTACTGCACACAAATTTTAGTCGGGAAACCTGAAGATACAAAACCTTTGGGTGGACCAAGATGGCAATAGTGTTAAAATAGATTTGAAGGAGTTTTGGTGTCAAGTCCACTTTTTAAATTCGAAACAAACTTGAATTGAAAATATAAAATATTCTCAAAGCCAAATAAAAGTTTGAATATTTTTGTTAGTTGTTTTAGGCTTGAAAAAATATTATATTATTGTTATTTATATAACATTATGCACTTAAATTACTTGATTAATATTTTATTAAATAATTGTTTGTAATATTTTGTTTTATTTTGATAAATCAAGTTATTATCTCAGAACTTACAAATTCAATTGTATTAGTTTGTGGTGTGTACAAAACAGGTTGGAATAGCAATAACTGATCATACATGAAGTAGCCATCAATATTTTTATTGCTGAGGCTTTTTAATTGTCAAAGTTGGGATTTTTTCTGAAGCAACGTTGGAGCTGATAGTTGTTTCAAAGCCAAGTCAATGTTTCGAAGCTTCTCACATCCCTAGTAGTTTCAAGTTAGGTTTAGGATGGAGGTGTATCAGGATAGGGTTGAATTAAGATTACATTCTGGCAGCTGTAAATTTTCAAAATTATTTTAAGGCCAGAGAGCTAGTTAGCTATTTTTCCCATAAAATTGTAAAAGTGAAGTTTCCATTCACCTCAAAATTGGTTTATGACAATTTGGAAGTTTCACAAGGCATGTTGATTAGTTTCCTCATGTAATAATAACATCAATCTTTTGTTTAGTGTGATATCAGAATTCCCGCAGTGAGCACAAATTTTATTTTGTTTGTCATGTATATTATGTCATAAACAACAAAGAGAACACTTTTTGAAATGATTGATTAAATTCATAAAATTTTGTCCTTTATGTGATTTTGTTACTCTTCAAACTGTACAACTCTAAATAATTCCTTTTAACAATTATTGCTTAAAACTAATATATTAAGTTTTAACAGTGACATGACGATCCCTCCCTAACCCTTAATATCTTCCGCGCAGTTGTCTGGCGCAGCGCTGGGGAACTCGTCTGTCATTGGCACACTCGTGATCCCACTTTCTTGCAATGCGCAAGGAATCGACCAGGTCAAAGAAAGAGGATAACTTTAATGTACTTCATCAATATTGTTGTTCAAAGAAAATAAACCATTATTCCAAGTTCAACATGTGTGTTTCAATCAGTGTGTTGCAAGGCTGGGGTTTGATTAGCAACAGAGTCAATATTAAAGAGTAAACAACAGGCCCATGGATTGTTAAGAGTGAAGGAGTTTCGTGGCATCAGAGAGTACAAGAAGTTTCAAAGTAAAGGTCCTCATAAATGTGTTCAACATACTTTTTTTGAGATATTTACAAATTTTGAATAACATAGGATTCACAGGATTTGAGCACCTCTTATGTAGTTTTATCATGTCTTTTTACTTAAGAGATGACACCCACTCCTTTCCTTGTTTATTATACTATGTTTAAAGAATCAGGGACAAAACTTAAATCAAATAGGCCTAACTACTTTTACATAAAGACATCCTAGAGAAGCAAATTTCGATAATTATTTTTAGCTTTCTTTAATTTAGTCTCAAATGTTAATATTAGAGTTGGGTCGAATCCAATATTTTACGAATCTGAATCTTCAATTTACTTTCGAATCGTGAATTTAGAATTTGAACACATATTATCTTGGAAATAATTATGAACATAAGTGTAAATATTCATATAAATGAAAGGTCTAGTAGAAAATACAAATAATAACTAAATGTCAACATTATTTCTTAAAATCCATTCATTATAACATTCATATAATCAGTTTAGTGTTAAATTAATGGTATGGGGCCTGGTTGTTAAGTTCATTCTATAATTATAATTGGTTCTGAGCAACCAATAAACAGTAAGTTTAAAGTTCTAAAACAAATCCTTAACAATGTGTTTGTGTTTTTTAGTGTTATATCTAAACAATTTCTACTCCAGTATCGCCAAGGTAAGTGTGCTGCCTATCCCTCCTAATTTAAACCATGATTTAGCCTAGTGCTCTATACCACATAACTTGAAAGATTAGAGATTTTTTTAAATGGATTTTTGTCTTGAATCTGAAATTTTCTCAAAACCTCAAATCATGAAGCTCTTTAAGGATTCAAGGGATCCATCCCTAGTTATTATTAGTTATCAAGATATTAAAAGTTGGTTTGAATGTTGATAATGGCAACGGCATGTAAATAAAAGGCCTAATACTATATAATTTCAAGAAGTACACCAGAAAAAGAGGTCAGGTTTCACTTCTCAGTTGAGTGAAATGGTGGTGGATTCCTTTATCACTGTGATTTTTCCACTCTTTCTCTCGCTAATGCAGGTGATTTTCCAACAAATTTACACTTCCAATCACTATTCCTCAAGTTAGGTCATTAATAATTATGAAGTTTAATGTGACAATTATAAAACACTATTCTAAAAAATTATTGTACACAATGATTGGCTACAATATTAATAACCATGTTAATGAACTCACCAATTCCGAAGAAAAGTGGGCAGACAAAGATTGCCGTAATCGGCTGGAAGCACTGGAGCAATAGTGGCAGCATGCATGCTCGAAATGTAAACTCTTCAGATAATGGTGCAACTATGTGATTACGTACCCATATCAGGTTCTGGAAATTTGAAACCCAATACATTGGCTCTGGAATAGAAACACACATCTACCTTTATGGTGGCACCTTATCGAGCTAATAGTTTATTTTTTACAAATAGGTGCCAATGGGCTGGTTTAGCTTGATTAATTCTCCGAAATATTGATCCAAAGTCATTAAATTACCATTTAGTAAAATAGAAAAAGAAATACATCTTCAGCCTTGACCTAAAATGAACCCAGGATTCTTAGATAAGAATCCAAAAAATGCCCCTTCACCAATGAAAATATAAAGTGTCCGACAATTTGGTATATTTTAGTCTTTGACAGGAATTGAACTTAGGACCTCTTAATAAAAAAAAAGCGCACTCAACTGAACTCATGTGTTGATTTTTTAATTTAGAATTTAATCCGCTTACATTCAACCATGATTTAAAATGGTTTTGTTTTGACCCTTTTAGTGCCACAAACCGATTTGATTGGCTCTCCAGATTTGAGATACTTCTCGGTTTATCTGATAGATAGTGTAGTGGTGTCATAAATCACTGAAAGGAGAACATTTCCCTATATTATTTTATATAAGGTTGGCAACAAAAATCAACCGTGAATAGTTGTTATTGGAACTGGCAATTTAGTACATTTACAATGGTGGATGGTCATGTACTCAATGTGATGGGTGCAACGCTGGTTTACATACAAGTTGCATGGGAAAACATAAGTGTAGCTCACATTCATACTGATGTAAATAGTTTTGTTGACAGTTTTCAAATGTACGAGTTAAATAATTGTTTTGAGTTTATTTAGATTTTCATGTTATGTAATGTGAATATAAAGATTTCTTTACCGATGTAATTAAATAGGTGTAATGACTATAAATTTATACAATATTTTTTTTAAAAAGTAATGAAATTATTCATTTTAAAAGGTTTTTTGAATAACGCATTCATAAAGTGTAGGGCCTAAATGTTTATTCATGAGGTAAGCAATATATTAAATATTGCTGTAAGGTAAGCAATAATGCCCCAAAAATATCTAATGTAGGATATCAGATATAAATTCCTGTAATTCCTATTTAAAATCATATAGGCCTGTAGTTGAAACTTTATTTTCTTGTATAAAACTAAATGCACTACAGCAAAATAAAATTGAAATGTATCTCTAACATTTTTTTAAATATGTTAATTAGCATTAGTTCTGAAAAAAGTTATGAATGAAAAAAATCTTAAAATTAAATTTAAAATTTAGAAAATAAATAATTTTATTAAATTGTATTACTTTATTATTACTAAAGAACAGTAGGGCCTACATACGGATTAAAATGATAAGAAAAATCAAAATAATAGCTTCATAAATAAAGGTTTGTCGAATTTTCTTGCAAACCCTTACAAAAGTGAGGAAATAGCTGTGACAGTCTTCGCACACAAAACCTAACAGGCCTTTGGCACTATTGGCGTGTGAATTCTGAAATAGATATAGCACTAAAAGGGTTAAGTAGTAATTAATATACCTAATATATTCAAAACCTAATCTTTAACCTATTGCCTGGCGTGGGCACGAATCAAAGTTTCATTGCAATAAGTTATTGTAATGCCATCTATCAATGAACCAACTGTACTTTTGGCCAGTCTGAATAATTCATATTGAAGATAATAGATGGGGCTACGCATTCATTGCTATACTATGGCTATAAATAAAGCAATAAATGAGAAAATTAGTGTCAGATAAGAGTATACTAGTAGAAAAATTGCTGCCGGACCTGGGTAAATTGCTTGCTAAGCACTTGCCAGGGAATGTGTTAGGTAGACTTAGTATGACTCAAGTGTGGTGCTATAGTAAATACAGGCTGACACCTAGTTTGAATAAGAATGAAATGGACCAGTTTCACATAAGAAACTGGCCTGTTCCATTAGAGTTTAGGTAGGTGTCGGCTTGTATCTAATATAGCGCCACACTTGAGGCATATTCAGTCTGACTGTGAAACTGGCCCTCAGACTAGACCTAGTCGAGAAAATGGGTCTGCCTCAATTGTGAATAATGGCAATCTTGATTTATTTTTTGTCATAAGAAAAAGATGTGCTTGTGCAGCATTCGCAAATATTAACACAGCAATTATCCTTAAAAAAAAGGTTTTTTGGTGCACCATGTATTAAGTTACCCATCCAAGCCATCCCAAATTTGAACTAATGGGAAAGGGATGAGGCAGGTATAATAAAACTGTAATAATATTTAGGCTTACAAAGAAGGAAGGAAGGTGGAAAACCATTTGAAAAAACAAAAACATCAGTACACTCGGCCAAGATTCAAACCCTAGCCTGGCATACAAGACGGGAATAACACCAGTTGTCAGAATACCAAGTGCAAGTGGAAAACAAATTAATCAAAGAGAAATTTGGAATCCTTTTTACTGCAGGAAAACAAAATATTTCAATTGAGGTCGATAAGATGATGTACCTGCGTGAAGTCTCCAAAGTCCGCTAAAACCTTGCATACAGAGTGGGCCAAGGAAGAGCATCATTGTCAGAATCAATGAGGTGAGGACAGCAGGAACCAACCCTCGCACCCTTAAACCAAGTAGTTGCCATATAGAGGCCTACAAAAAAAAACATGATTTGTATCAATAACAAATATTTTAACAATATATTGGCTTAAAACTACTCCCTGACATATGATATGGAAAAAAGGGAATTAGTATTTGGTAATAAAAAAATGAACTCAAAAGACCAAACAAATGTTTACTATTTTTTAAATACATAATCACAAACAAAAACTTATTTTCCTTTCAAATTACTTCCAAACTAAACAGTTTTAAATTATATTTTTTGGTGGTACTATACATATGACACACAAGTTCTATGACTTTATGTGGTAAGGTTGAGTAGGGTAGCTTAAAAGAAAGTAGTTTTTAATAGTTTGAAGAGCTTATAAAAAAAAATTAACTTAAATATCAACTGTTGAAAACCACCCCCACCAATGTGCCAGTCAAGGAGTCCCAGCCTCAGGAAAAATATGAGTTAAATATGGTTGAACTAACTCGTCAACTTCAACACATAAGTTAAATAATACAACAATAAAACAAATTTTGTTTAGTTTACTTTTAAAGTGTCTAAAAAAAAGCATGGGTTGACTGGTGGAGGATGGATTACCTAAATTTTAGGTTTGATGATAAAAATAAATTTAATAGATAAACTTGGTACACTATTGCACTATTCATATTCATTTGCTGCGCCAGCGCCACCAACTTTGCGCTCAATTTCGTATAATGTCACATCTGTCCAGTGTGGCAATTCTTTACGTTCTTTATCTGCGATTGAGGTTTATCTATGACTTTATTTTTATGATTAATAATAAAATTTAGTACTTACTTTTCGTAGAATATGTTCATGTGAAAAATAGTATAAAAACATAGGCGCAATGAACATCATTACAAATACACTAAAGAATCTTTTCTTTATCGTAGAAGGGTGATCCCTGTAAGAAGAAATGAACACTTATTAGTTTCTCAATATGAAAATATACACATTCAAGCATATTAAGATGTATATTCCCTGCTAGCATAATCCACAACATAAATCAAGCTATTTTTATTTAAATAATTAAAGATCGGTTTAAGGAGAAGTTTGGCAGCTCTGTCCAACAAAATTAAAGCTATTTACAGAATGGAGAATGAGTGTAAAAAAATACCGGTTCACACATTATTAGTTTGGGAATAGGTTGATTTAATTATAATGTACCTGTGATGTGGTGAATTCCAAACATACAAACTAGAAACATATATTATCGATAGCATTAAACATGCTGAAATTGATGATAAACAGGGATAATCTGTTAACTTGTACTCCATAGTCCATACTGTCATTACTATAATCACGTGACTTCGAAACGTCCTGTTATTGGTTATTGTATTTCTGTCTCTGAAGTCTGAATAAGAAAATAGAAAATGGCTGACTTGGTGTGTATTGGGGTATCCTTTGTTTAGGACTTTCTAGCTTTAAAATATATAAACTACTAAAATGCCGAGTGCTTCTTTTACATCATCACGTTCTTATGTCAGGAGATCACGTAGAAAAGGTGCAAACAGGATCCCACTTCCATCAAGAACAACTTCAGGTAAGTTTGAAGATCTTGGATCACATCTCAAGCTGTGCAAATGCTTGGACTCGTCCTAAACCCATGTCTTTGTATTGACAGCTTAATTCATTACAGAATTTTACACATAAACTGTGATTAACTAACCTCTTAGAGATTTACTACGTGAAGACCCTGATTTCGTTCGTTAGGAAAGTAACTGGCAAACTGATAGAGGTCATCTATTGATTGAGGAGAGACTTCAATAAATTATGTCATTACAGTATGGGCATACTTTACCAAAACAAGAAAACCAAAAATAATATTTTTCTATGTTTATCACAGTCACCTCACTAGTACAGTATTGATATGTCATTCTGTTCAATAAAAGTAAATAAAACGTCTAGCAAGCCAGGTATTTAAAATAGCTAGGTCATGTCAAGACTACTTCAAGGTTCTTTAATATAAACATTCAGTAAGCCTAATTTGTTATTTACTTATAAAGCAGGCTCACCATTTACCACAATTAAATTTGAAGGGAAAGAGCATAATGTAAATTATATGTAGGTATACATTTAGAGAATAATCCTAGCAATATTGTATAAGCCCTTCAGTACCTACTATTCTTGTTTCTTTCTGGACATGTCATATAAAGACTAAACTATAGGTACTTGTGTTAGCAGACTTGTTCCAAAGTCATAGAGACTTGGAATGGTATCAAATTACATAAGTAGGCCTATATTTTCAATTTATATATATATAAGGAATACAGGTAGTTTGTTTAGCTATTACAAATAGGTGATGTCCTCAAATTTATGAACTCATGAACCAGGCCTACTTAAATTCTTATGTATATTACACTACCACATTTACTTTCCATACTGTTTGTGTCATATATTCCCTTTACCCCTGAATAGTCCAATAGATTTTGAGACATTACAGTCAAAATTAAAATGGTTAGACCTATCCCGAGCTGTAGGCTACTTTCACTGGCTATTTCTAGCTTTCACAAATCATTATTTGTTTATATACACATACTTTTGCGATTATAAAGTCAATTAGGTTGGTTGGGAATGGCAAAAAATATTGTACATTTAACTTGAGGCTTTTTCTTCTTCAGACTTTAACATTTCTATTAGGCCTATATAATATTATACCACATTGATTAGGGAAGAAAAAAATTTAACATACTTATGCCCTAAGTTACAGGGTATCTATCTATAGACCACGCGTTTCACTTGAAAACACGTGGCACACCTCAAACTATATTCTAGGGAATAATGGTTTTTAGAAATATGCGATCGTTTTCTACATTGACCACATTTCACCTTTATTCGTAGCAAACCTAGCTCTTGCCTTTTTATCATGTTTAAAAAAATCTTGAACACCGACAAATGAATTCACAAGTAATCTCACACAACTTTCCACAGCACCTAAACTGATTACAACTGCTGCCACACCCAAGTTTAAAAGTTAAATGCATCTCAAGTATAAAAACACAATTTAATCCTTAAAATAACTATGATACAAATCTAACTTTCAAACCTTTATTTTTATTCATACACCCCATATATAAATAAATAATTATAGTTCTTACCTAACCTAGCTTAACCTAACCATTCGAGCGCTTACAAATTAAAATAATATTGATCAAATAAACTAATTAATTACTTTACGAAACGATGTCATACGCCACAAAATATCACATGTTAACATTATAATGCAAATAACATAGGAATAAGTAAACAAACGATAAAGTCAATATTTACATATCTATTTTTCACTGTTGACCTAAGCAAGTTTTGTTTTAATTGTATAATTATTCAAAATTATCAAACTTGGTAAATCTTGTTACTATTCGATTTCGTATCTTCTTGGGTGAATAATATTAACAAAGAAATATATAGGCTAAATATAATAATATAACAAATCAACTTTCTATCTTAAATGAGTGATATTGTCTGGCTTATCACCAGTTAATTTAGTAATTTAGAAATGTGGGAGGTACACAAATAGTGAATGGCGAATGTTCAGTCCAATGTTTAGTATTTGGAAAGGTTTCACTCTGGAAGCAGTTTTTGGGCACAAATTAAAGGAAGCAAATGCTCACGTGTAAAATCACGGAAGTTGAATATTTGTATAGGTTTCATGACACAAACGTAGGTGAATATTCTGCTGAAACACTCATCCACATTCGCAGGTATTGTGGGACCTGATTTATTGATGATTAATCAAATAGTGACTAATGACTAAACATTTGTGTGTTGCCAGCTGAGCCATGTGAACTCCCTTGCCTGGTACCGAACCAGAGTATTCCAGGAGCAGGAGGAGCATCAAGTAGCTCCTCCTCTGGTTCTACCCCTCCAGTCACCTCTGTCCCCAGTGGCAGCAGCACCCCACTGAGCAGTAGTGCTTGTGCGGCCGGGAGCTCTAGTGGCTCCAGTCACCATTCGCCGTACGATCTTCGGCGGAAGTCTCCTTCTCACCATGACTCATCTGCAGCGGGCACCAGTGCAGCGTCAACTTCTTCGGCTGGTTCCTCGAGCTCCCCCATGCTGCCCGCTCGCAAGAGACCTCGCCGAACTTGCTCTGTTACTAATGAAAGTGAGTCAAGAGTCATGTAATTAGTGCAGCCAATATTTTGCCATTGTGTAGGTTTTATTTTTTTATTTACCATATGGCATGTGTAGTTGTTACTTATAGTTTATGTAAATATTTATGGCATGTCACATTTTTTAAATTTAAATACAAATTAAAAGTAACACCTAGACTCGGCAATCAAACCTGGAACTTTTGAGTTGACCCACGTTTGATTTCTGTATCATTTTTCAACTATATATTTATACTAAATATGTAAAATTAAATTCCTTGAGCTTGTATTTAAATACCCAAAAATCGGTCATAGGCCCTAATATATATTTTGGATACCTCAATTTTTGGCTCTCAAATTAAAGAAAATAAAAGCATTTAAACAAAATTTAAATATTCATATTTGTATTATTTTTCAGTTTGGACATTAAGATTTCTTTTTCTGTTTCATCTTAGTATCTTCTAATTATAAATCAACTCAATATAACCTTTGTATTATATTAATCATCCATAAATCAAAAATGTCCGGATTAAGGTTGTCTTTTAATTCCCATACATTTTAGGGTTTTTTTTCAAACTCATTACAGTACAGGATATAAATAATACATTTTTAATGTGAGGTAGAATTCATGGGAACATATTGAAGTTATAAGTCAAGGAATCAGAATAGAGAAAAAATGGAGGTTAAAATTTAAAAATCAAAATTGAGAAAAAAAAGTAAAGAAAAGGAATTGTAGCATCTCTAATTTAAACTAATAGCTGTGAATGGCAGTGATTCGGTTCTAAATGATAATTTCAATGCTTTGAGATCACATTTTATACTTATACCATTTATACCATTAATTGATTAGACACACTGTATATGGTTTTCTGTTCACTAGCGTGTTGTTCTACCTCAGCTGCCCACTACTTGCAGTACGAGCTTCCAGATGAAGTGCTCCTCACGATATTTGGCTACTTATTGGAGCAAGACTTGTGTCGTGTTAGTCAAGTTTGTAAACGTTTCCAGGTCATAGCAAATGACAATGAGCTGTGGTGAGTTCATGTCATATTTTTACTAAACTATGGGGACACCACTTTAGTGTCATAGACCTTCCACAGGCAGTCTCGGTCTCTTTGCCTGAGGAATTGTGTTTTTGGTCGGGTTAATATGTTGTACATTTTTAAAAAACTTGACTTTTTTCTTTTAGTGACTGCAGAGTATTATTTGGCTTTAGAAGTAAAAATACCACATAATTTTCAAATGAAGAGTTTTAATCTGATAGGAAATTTACTATATTTTCTTTCGCATATTAATACCTATTTTACTTTACATCCATTACGCCAAGTCAACAACGATCAGTTTACAGACATTTTAAGGCGGTTGTGAGTGTTTAGTGCTTTCCCGTCTATTTAAGGCATTTGCTGAGTCTGTCCCAAGCTTTGTTAAACATAAGACAGGAGATTAAAAACTATTAAAAAATACAAAAATTCGTAGTGACCTACTTCTCTATGATACTGACTATACATGATTGTGTATGTTAAAATTATTGCACCAGTGTTCCACCAATCATGCATGTCCTTTGCGTAGTGCTCCAGGAATGTTCGTTTGCTTTCGGTCTCAGGTTAGGATGACCCAATAGTAGGTTAGGCCTAGTTAGAAACAAACACGCATCTCATCATTTCTTCTCTTTTTAAACTTGTACAACTCCAACTTCTTCACACTACCACAGTTACAGAATTATATGTTAAATATATGTGGATTTGTGAAGAAGTGCAAAGTTGAAAAAGTTTAATAAGTAGTGAAGAGAGAAGTATGTTTGTTTCTACCCAGGCTAAACACAGGTTGACTTCCTTCACTATCACTATATTATTATTATTATTATTATTATTATTAGCACCGCGTCTTACTACCCGTTCGGGTTATACGCACTTACGCTAATGTGTAATGGTAGGGTGATTATGAGATGAAATGGAGGACCTACAGTTTAACGTGGAATCTGAACCACGGTGGAGGCCTGGCATTCCCTAATTTATATTATTAGACAGTGTTTCTACACTATATTATTATACATTTCCAATCCATTAGGCACTAATTCATTTTAAAGGTTGGTCCTAAAAACTCTAAAAAACATTAAATTAAAATTATATATTAGTTATTTCATATTTTTATATTATTATTAGTTTTTATTTTGCTATCGGAGTTGATACATTTTTACTGACTCCGACTCCACCCAACATTGCTTCAGGCTGCAACTCCACAGCCCTGCTTATAACTTAGTGTTAAAAATAGTTTAATTTTACATAGGGCTTATCCCGATAAAACTTAAGTGTTAAGTCATATTATGTTTAAAATTTTAAGATTCCATCATATAAATTATGAAAAAAAGTTTTTGCTGTAATTTAATTTTATACCTAAATCAGGAAAAAGACCTAGTCAATGTTGGGCTGATTAACTGATTATAGCTTAGGATTACTGTGGATTCACACTTTCGACAAAAGACTATTGCAAGACAGAAATGTAGTCACGTGACGAGCTCTAAGCTAATCACAAGTTTTTCACCCTATCGGCGCAAGCTGGTTCTCCTAAACTTTAACTCATCTCAACTTTGTCTGCTCTGCCTGAGATGTTTGGCATAGGAGAACTAATCAAATCTCAGACACGACATTCTTAGATTAGCCTATTGTGCATGTGCATTTGCATTTGACAACGCATGCGCTCTACAGCCAGAAGCAAGCAGACAGCTTTACTGGCCGTTGTGAGGAGATTTGAAATAACCCGTTACGGGGAATCTTGTGTATCCATGTTTTGGATTGTGCCACGACACAGTGCTATTATTTGAAAACATCAATCAGAGAATGATCTAAACTATATTTTTATCCACTAGAAAATAAAAAATGTTGAAAACCAGTTGTATTATGTTAGTGTTGCAATGCATCATGAGTCGACATAGATTGTGTGAATTTCTGTGCAACCGAGGCAGATTCTGCTTTCTATTTTCGGCGAACATGTGAATCAAACTTTAATCTCTGACAGCCCTTTATATGATAGTTTGTATTAAAATACAAACCTCAGTTGTGGTCACGATTGATGCCGCTTTGTTTCACTGGTCGACCACTGTTGAGATATTTTGTTTCATAATTCAAACTTATCATGGCACAACACAAGTGTGGGTGTGAGGTTTTCGGAGATCAGTGTAGGTGACTAGTCTCTGTTCTTGATTCCTTGTAAGTAGCTCTATTCTAATCATTGTACATTTCTTCTTCCAGGAAGAACCTGTACCAGCACGTGTATGAGTATGACCTCCCACTCTTTAATCCAGCACCCTGCCGGTTTGAGTTTGTGGCCCCTGAGGACACGGACCATGCAAACCCATGGAAGGAGAGCTTCCACCAGTTGTACCGTGGCTTACATGTCCGGCCTGGCTATCAGGACCTGAAGTCCAAGGCACGGAACATTTCTTACTTCAACACTGTGCAGGGGGCGTTGGATCACTTGGAGGAGCGCGGCTCAGACCCAGCAGCTGAGGGTTCTCTCACCGCTTTGGTTTTCTTGCATGCCGGCACATACCGCCGAGAGTTTTTGGTGGTAGACTCTGACGTCGCACTCATTGGGGCAGCCCCTGGTAACGTGGCTGAGTCAGTGGTCCTGGAGAGAGAGGCAGAATCCACCCTCATGTTTGTGGAGGGGGCTAAGCAAGCGTACGCCGGCCACCTCACACTCAAGTTTTCTCCAGATGTTACGTCCACGGTCCCCCATCATAAACACTATTGTCTGGAGGTGGGGGAGAACTGCAGCCCCACTATTGACCACTGTATTATACGTAGCTCTTCCGTAGGTGAGTCATCTTTGATACACTTTGTTGTGTTTGAAACATTTTATGTCTTGCGTAAACTAGGTAGAGTTCAAGCCTGACTGATTTCTCTAATACCCGCAGAATACTACTGGGTTAACCTCAACTGGCTTGGAGATTCCTTGCTGGATATAGTGAAGGTTTTTTCTAAATAGTATTTTTTCCCTTTTAACAAATGTGGGTACAGTTCCCTAAATATTATTAGAGTGGCTCCTCATTGGGAAAACTGGGAATTATGCTTGAACGAGCATCGAGAAAAAACCTGAGAAAAGTGGTTGAATTTTGTTATGTGTCGGAAATTAAAAATTTCTTAGAGTCTTATCCAAATTTGTGACCAAAATAAGCTATATGAATTTAACTCAAGTCTATATTAAATCACACTAATGGAAATTCTTACCACTAACACTGCTGCCAACATGTTTCTAGTTACTCAAATGGCACTCAATTTTCAAAAGTTTGAGGGAAGGATATCTCCTAATTATAGTTTATAGAGAGATTTAATATTTAAAAAAATTGCAGGTAACAATAGCTCTAATTAGTTTCTAGGGGCATTCAAATTTAAAAAATTTGCTTGGGGAAGACCACTCTAAATAGATTATTGAGGAATCTTATTTTCAGAAGGTATCTGAGTAAAAAAACTCTAAATTTCTTCTAATGGTATCCAAATTTCAAAAAAATGTATGGCTAGGACCACTCAAAATGGTTTTAGGTGATCCAATTTTCAGACATTTGCCAGGGTAAGAGTTTCATACCCCTCATTTGACTGTGGAAAGGAGCTTTTTAATTATTATGTTTTTGCTTACTCCCAATCACCCCTCTTCTCAAATAATATTCCACTGCCACTGGTTGTAGCACATTTGTAGACATACTAATAGAACTTTTCAAATTCAACTTTTTCAATTTGAAGCAAAGTCGAATCAAATAATATGAAATATTTTTGAAGCTGAATTGAAGTTTGAATATTTATAAAAATGTTTAATGTTGGATCAAAATATTATACTTTTCATAACTATGCAAAGTTAGTTGTTAAATATAACCTTCAAAATGTTATATGATAACAATTAATAAATTTCATCTTAAAATAATAAATTATGTTATCACAAAATGTACTATAATGATTTAGATTTTATTTACAATAACACAACAGCTAAGATTCCTGGGTTCAATTCTCGGCATAGCCAAAAACTTTATTGTTTGTGAAATGTGAATATACCCTTTCACAGTGATGAATTAACGGCTGGGATCAGATGTTGTGCTTGTCTTAGTCTTAAGGGTGTTGAAGAGCTTCAAAAATCAACATCTTAGAAATTCACTCCTTTGTGGTAAGCTATGATAATAGTGGGGTCACTCAGAGTTAGTCTTCTTTAGAGGAATGGTATTAACGCTCGTCTTTCAGATGTTTATTATGTGTTAAGGAATGTGCACTCTTTATGAAAATAAAATCTAATTGAAGGCATATATTGTCTCTTACCCACACTTTTTAAACTTATTATAACCTGCTCTTTATTTACCGACTAATTATATCAGTGCGTGAATTACAAACTAGGTTACTCTTTAACAGTCACAACGAGACCCTCCAGCTGTCAAATCATCACTGCGAGAGGAAGGTCCAGATTTTATTGATGATAATTTTATTGAATGTGCAGGGAATTTAACCAAATACCCTTAGTTCAGAAGACCAAAAAAGAAAATGACTATCAAATTATTTTTAGGAAGGTAGTTACTAAAGTACATATAAATTGTTTAGTGAAGAGAAATAAAATATATTTTACGCTTTTTCAGTGACAGGTCAAAGATCAATTCTCATTTGAATTAATTGGAAGAGGTTTTAATCCTCCCTATATATTAAATTGTTAAAAGCCCCCTGTTTTAAATTATGATCTAGAAAACCTATCAACAAAATATGTGTATTCCCATCGTTTATTTGTGTTGGTCCCCTCGGGGCCAGTTCACTTTCTTAAGGTTTTTTTTTAAGAGAACATGTTTCTTATAACATTTTTGTATTGACGGCAAAATTTGAAAATGGTTAAATTAGCTATTTAGAGGTGTGTGGTTGAAGTTATAAAGAATTAGTCGAGAAAATAAAATACAGTAAACTTGTGATTTTATAAAAGTGTGATAATACATCAAAAGTTTCCTTAGTGTTCTTTTGTTTTCTCTCATAGAAAGTACGTGTAAAGTTTAAATCTCTGTTCTGACAGTTACGGGATCCTTGAGGGTGTTGAAAATGTTTTAAAAAAAAATTTACTTCTCAAAATGTTGTTACAAGTGATCAATTATGATAGAGCGGGTCAAAATAACCTCCCCTCCACCCCCTCCCAGACTGAATGACCCAGGTGGATGATAATATTGTTGTAATTCTGAATTTGTCATTTTCAAAGCAAGTGTGTTGTAATATCAGTGTTATAAATGAGTATCAAACTATTTAAAGGACGTTACTCTAGTAACTATATTTTTAATATGGACTAAAATATATTTTTATTATCTGGATAAAGTATCATAGAAAACTAAAATGTAGGCCAATATGACATTTTTCGGTGACAGCAAAGCTGAAGTTCAAATTTAATTCAGATTCATTGGGGGAGGGGCGTCCTAGCTCTAAATTAATTTGTTAAATAGCCCTTGTGTTAAAACTTATGCACTAATGTGATTTTTTTATATCAACAATCAGTATATTTGAGCTTGATCATCTAATGTCCCTCAGTTGTCAGTTGATTCCTTAGAAACAGGTGTCTTTTATATTTTTATTGTGAAATTTGTTTTTAAAGTAAATAAATTAATTAAACTTGAAAGGAGATGCATTGATTTAATTATTTGCCAGAAAAAACAACATATTGCAAATATTGCAGGTGGTAAACACTGACTTCTTTACAACAGTCAACAAAAGAGGTGCATTGATTTAATTATTTACCAGAGAAAACAACATATTACAAATATTGCAGGTGGTAAACACTGGCTTCTTTACAACGGTCAATAAAAGAGGTGCATTGAGTTAATTATTGATCAGAGAAAACAACATATTGCAAATATTGCAGGTGGTAAACATTGGCTTCTTTACAACGGTCAATAAAAGAGGTGCATTGAGTTAATTATTGATCAGAGAAAACAACATATTGCAAATATTGCAGGTGGTAAACATTGGCTTCTTTACAATAGTCAATAAAAGAGGTGCATTGAGTTAATTATTGATCAGAGAAAACAACATATTGCAAATATTGCAGGTGGTAAACACTGGCTTCTTTACAACGGTCAATAAAAGATAAAGAAGTGTGGGGATTTAATTCTTCAGCAAGGAATACAACAAAAATCAGCACGACCACCCAGCTGCGTGCAACTTTGTACACCAATTCCCAAGACATGCTAGTTCTACCATCTACCGTTGCATAGCACTACTGCATATATGTATATCTGCTGTTCGGACGGTGGTACCAGTCAGGAAAATTTTCTATACCGCCTTGTAATTTACATAATGCTGTATTTTAAACATAATTATTTATTTTAGATTTTTTCCATGCAAATGTTAACTTGTGAAGTAAAAAAAGCAACAACATAAATGTATGTTTTAACTTTAAAAACATTTTGGTTGAATCCAGAATTTTACTTTCATATCGAATTCAAAGTGAATGAATATTTGAAGAGAAATCAAAGTTTTCAAAGCTTTGCACACATATACCTTTAGCTATAAAACTTACCTCTATTAAAATATAATTTGCTAAACATTTCTGGCCTTTTCTTAATTATTTATTTATGAAAATTTTGCAACTACAAAAACATATTAATATGTTCCCAAACTTTAGAAAACCTATCTATTGAACTATCCATAAAACAATATATTTTTTTTTCAGTGGGTGCAGCAGTGTGCGTGAATGGTATGGGCGCAAACCCAGTTATAAAGCATTGTGATATCAGTGACTGCGAGAATGTAGGACTCTACGTAACAGATTATGCGCAGGGAAACTACGAAGATAATGAAATAAGTCGCAATGCTTTAGCTGGCATTTGGGTGAAAAATTATGCCAACCCCATCATGCGGCGAAATCACATTCACCATGGAAGAGATGTTGGCATTTTTACGTTTGACAATGGACTTGTAAGTAACAAAAAAATACATCCAGGTGGGATAATTGCTTATTCATTGATTTATTTTCCTTAATTCGATAATTTTTTCCAGCAAAGCTAAGGCTAGTTTTACTTAAACTTAACCAAAACCTAAATTAAACAAGTTTATAATAACAATAGTAACTGTAATTGACTACATTTTAAATGTACTAGTTAAATTATCTGCATACATTCCTTCGTACAGTTATTTTAACTTTTGTGCATAAAGAGTTTTTATTTTATTTGTTTATGAAACCATAAAGCACTAGATTCACATTAAAATAATATTCTAAGTGAAGTTTTGAATAAAAGCCAACCCATTCAAATCCCTTAGTGTGTGTGGGGGGTGGGGGGTGGCTAGCGCATCACACGCCCGTGATTCCGCAACTATGAAAGAACGGAAATAAGATTCATTTTTGTTAATTTGTATGTTTATAAGGTTGGAATTTTAAGACCACCAAGATAATGCTAATTTTTTAGTAGATTAAAATTGGCTCTCAAATACTGCATTGAGGAAGCCCGTAATATCTGTTTAAAAGTTTTCTTTAAGGACCTCTTTTAGCTTTTTTGAGGTAGTTTGTAATATATATATGTGGAAGAGGTTACAGAAAAGGTGGCTAGAAAACATAAAATGGAACAAACACAAAATGACATTTAACATGAAAAGGAGACACAGTTAACACTTTACATTGCTGCCAACATAATACTCGTTTTGCATGTGTCATTTCCTATCGTTTTCTTTTCATTAATTTTTTTATCCAATAATAGTTTACCTAATACATCCATCAACATAGTAACTAATCATATAATTTTTTTTAAATTCACTTGGTAATTCTGCTATATTAACTGAACTGAAACACACCCCTAAAAACTTTTTAAGGTCACATACTTAGGAGGTACAGAAGCTGCTACAAACAAACGCCCACCTGCATAAACATTTCTAATAATTGGAACAGTGTAGGGGGGTAATAGTTTAACTGGACATTGTTTCATATTTATAGGGAAACAAGCTGTTTTTGGGTTGTATTGGTTTTCTTCCTGAGTTAAATAATTCATTTTGATATATTTTTGACAGGGTTACTTCGAAGCAAACGACATCCACAACAATCGAATTGCTGGGTTCGAGGTTAAAGCTGGTGCCAACCCGACTGTTGTACACTGTGAAATACATCACGGTCAAACAGGCGGCATATACGTTCACGAGAATGGCTTGGGGCAATTCATCGATAACAAAATCCATTCCAATAACTTTGCCGGCGTGTGGATCACCTCCAATAGTAACCCCACTATCAGGCGCAATGAGATCTACACTGGACATCAAGGAGGCGTGTATATATTTGGAGAGGGACGAGGACTTATCGAGCACAACAACATATATGGTAAGTTCACTCGACTTTGTCTTTAGTAGGGTTGACAGTACAGAATTCTTTGTATATTCTTATTTTAAAAGTTGAGGATTGATCCCTGCCAGTAGGTACAAGGATTTTTTAATTTAAATTTAAAAGTTATTATTCCATCCCCCGTTTATGTGAATCATTTTACATAATCATGACATAAAGATCATCCTTATTATCAATTATGTTTCTTTATGCTAAATCTGGTTTGTTTCTTTGGAGATGGCAGTTAAGCGCACAAAACTTTTGACTTGACAAATTCAAACAAAGCTCTCAGTGGGCATCGGACATTGTCAATCTTGAACTAAACTAGTTTTTATTAAATTTTAATATAGGGGAAGGTACATTTAAATACCTCGAGTCCTCAAGGGCATTCATGGACTTAAGATAACTTCAGAGTCTAGATTTAAAAATAGTATACTTATAATTAAATTTTTAATTTGTTTTTTCTTTAATCTATTATAATTCTTAATAGCAGTTTAACCCAATATATTTATAGGAAAAACAAAATAAGATTTCCCCAGACCATTAGTTTACCACTTAATGTGTACAAAATCATATCTGGAGAAATAAATTACACCAACATTGGAAAGTGAGCTTATTATACTTGTGTGTTTTTTAAAGTTTGATAAAAAAAATTATATTCATCAGGGAAGCATATATTCAAATAGCGGGTTGAAAAATTAAAACAAAGAGGTGGAAGGAGTGGTTTTAAATAAAAAATTGAGTATCACAGGTGAGTGTTCTCTCATTCTTATTTTAGGAAGCTGCTTTGTGCATTTCACACTCCCTCGGTGAATTCTGATAGAATGAAATCTAGGTCGGTGGATTGGGCGGTAACTATTGATTAGTCCAGTGACAGCAATGTAAAGTGTGAACTATGATGAGTTATTCTTAATTAAGGTAGCTTTCAAAATCTTTCTGGCAATAATGTGTCAAACATATTGAACTTGAATCCAGATTACACTTCTTGTAACTGCATTCCTGTATATTTTTGGGGGGGCAGGGGGAGCTGCAGTAACTATCAGGTCTAATATCTTATATTAATTTGTTTATGATAGTTAAGTATACACACAGTTAAAGGTTTCTTCCTCTGCATTTTAGTTACTACTTAAATGTAAGTTTTTATTAGAACCTTACATTAGGGGAGGTAGAAAGAAAGGAAAAAGGCCACCACATAGCTTAAATATTGAATAAATTATTATTACAAAACTTGCATGTTTCTTGATTAAGTCTATCTAATAATGGTTCTAGGCTAACCAATTAAAAAAGTTGAATTATTCAAAATATTAATTTTTTTTATTTCAATTTTTAGTGAAATTACTTTACTACTTTTGAATCTGGAATTTATTTGTATTTGAAATTAAGAATCGAAGACAAATTAAGATTCAAAAGTTTTTAAACTTCGCAAAGGTTCACATGATATGGTAATGTTAATACAATCTTAAGAATACACTTTAGGATTCAGGAAATTAGAAGGAACCATTCCTATGCTTAGACATTGAGTACTATTTTTTTACTGTCTATAGTTCATATATAATGTAAATTTATTCCAGGAAATGCTTTGGCTGGGATACAAATTCGAACAAACAGTGACCCGATTGTTCGTCACAATAAGATCCACCATGGGCAGCATGGTGGTATTTATGTTCACGAAAAGGGACAGGGCCTGATAGAAGAGAATGAAGTCTACGCCAACACGCTCGCTGGGGTATGGATCACAACGGGAAGCACACCAGTTCTGCGACGTAACAGGATCCATTCGGGGAAGCAAGTGGGAGTCTACTTCTATGATAATGGGCACGGCAAGCTGGAAGATAATGATATATTCAACCATCTGTACTCTGGAGTTCAAATCAGGTATGGTGCTCTGATAATTTAGTGAAATTTAATTTGAAAAATATGTTGAAGGACATGTTCTTGAATCTTGGTCTCTTGGCTTCACACATCAAAAGTATATCATCTGAGTAATGCAGGATCTCATCCAATTATACGTAGTATATAAACGTATATTAAAATAATCTTAAACATTGATGTAGAACACTTATATATTCAGGGTAGATATGCACTTGGAAAACCTAGAAAAGTCTAGGAATTTAGTTTTGAAAGGGAGAAGCCAAGAATGAAATGTTGATAATAGTTTTTGAAACATAAGGAAGACCATAACTCATTGTAAACTATTAGTTTTACCAACCTTCCTCAGTGGTGTAGTTAGATAACGCGATAGTTTTTCGTTGAGCTAGACTGCCGAGGACGGGGAGATCAAGGTTCAACTCTCACCCGGGTGAAACAGGGTGGGGGGGGGTTCCTAAATGGTTTTCCACTCTCCCTCCGTTCAAATCTGGGTACACTTACTCTATATTCAGCCTTCCAAATTCCTAGCCCATTAGTATAGTTAATACCTAAGTGTGTAACCCGAACGGGTAGTAGGACACATTGCTAAATAAATATTAGTTTTACCTCCTGTAACTAGTCATCATATTCCTCTTTGATCTTCCCTCCGTTTTGCCAGTCTTATTCATTTGGGCGTAAAATGTTAATATCGGGCCTAAAATGTTAGTATGATTCTTAAAATGAAAATAAGGACACACACAAAAAAAGGAACAGATTTTACATTGCTGCCATTAGACAAAGAGGCAATTGCTGCCTCTTGGAGGAAATCAATCGTTACTGCCCAATTCCCCAACCTAAGTTTCATTATATTGGAACTCATCAGGAAAAAGAGTGAAAAGTGCAACACAACTTCCTAAAAGAGGGAACTATAAAATAATAAAATATCATTAGCTCAGTACAGACATAAAGTTTAATTTTTTTCACATTGTGGTATCAACAATTGTCTAATATCTGTCAAGAGCATAATGGTACTAAATTACAAACGTTTTAAATAAAGATAAAAAGTTGTCATTACATTCCAGGACAACCTTGCTGGATATTCAAGAACTGTTGAGTTCACTGTGTGAAGAAAATTAAACTCTAGATTTTTACTGAAGCAATATTTTATTTTTCTCGACCTAAAAAATGCTTTGATAAAAAAAATTGTATAAACACTGAGATTTTCTCGCATTCCTTTAATTATTCTTATGTTAAGAATACAATATAGAAAACCATGAAAATGTGTATTTTTGGGTCTGAAAAACCTGAGAAATTTCCATTTTATATTAAATTAAAATTCCAGAGTACATATATTTTTCAAAGAAGTTAAATAAAATAGATATACAGTTATTTCGTCAAATGATTCATTTCCAAATTAATTTTTACTTTTGTTTTTATGTAATTTCAATTTTCATTGGATCAATAACATGTGACAAGTATAAATATGTAATCCTGACTGGGATTCAAACCTCAATCTCCCTGTCATTGGCATTCTAGTCTAATACGAGAGTGACATGTTAGATCATTTTGACCACCGGAGCAGGTGAATGCAACCTATTAATTAGGGCTCTGTGAGTACTTGGATTTCGAGCTTCCATTTGATGTACATACAAATAATTTTTTTAAAAACAAAGATAAGCATAAGTTATTTAATTTAGATAATATTGTCGGTTTCACTTGTAAATCATTTGGTAACTTAACAAATTGTAAAAATTAATATCAAATTTCACGTTAATAATGTAAGACTAAGAGAGCTCTAAAACTATTTTCAACCTGTAAACTTATTCAATATTTTCATCCATTTTGAATTCTCCTCAATTTAAGTTGCACTGCCACAACAAGGCAATGAAAATAAAAATAGCTAAATAGATCACTAAATTATTTAATAATCAACATTTTTACCTGGTCCCTTTATGAAATAAAAGTTTCAGTTATATTAAAAATTTAAGATCGAGAATATATTCTATTGAATGTTTTTGATCTCAAGTTATTTAAAATTTGTATTAATTTTTATGTTTAACTACAAAACTAGCACTAATTTAGTTAGTCCTTAGTTATAAAATTATGTTGGTTAGCCTGTCTAAAATCAGTGTTGATCAAAATTGTAATAAATATTTAACAAAACTTACCATATTTAAATAAAAAAAGCATTTACTGTTTCATATTGTTTACTAGAAATATGATTTTAACCATAATATTTTTAATTTTAAAGTATGAACATCAGTTTTTATAGGTATTAAAGATAAAATTAAAATAAATTTTGCAATAAGATATTTTTAATGTACAGCTGCACATAGAGAAATGGGATTGTAACAGAAGACAGATTACTACAGTAAGGACTAATAAACGAAATATGAAACATTTGAAGTCTCTAAATATTTGTGTTGTGATTCTTACTTTTTTTTATATGGTAAATAAAGTTAAAAGAAGCATATTTTGGGGAAATATTAGCTTATTTAAGTGGTGGTCTTATTTTAAAATCATGTCTTTTTAAGTATTAGAACTTAAAAAACAATATTTCCATTTCTTAAACCTTATTTTTAAGACATAAATTTACTCTTGATAAAAATGAGTGTTATTCATAACATAAGTTGGTTTCATATATTTTTAAAATCTAAAATTCTAAAGATGTGATATTTACATTTAATATTTGTTTTGACTGTTGAAATTTTAAATATACTATTTTATTTTTAAAATAAATAAATTATGAACATATTCAAACTCGACTTGAACTAAGCAGCTTTTTTAAATACTCGCTTGAGTTCGACTCGAATGAAAAAAATTAAGCTTGCAGACACCTACTATTAATCTTATAAACCTGTGATTTTATCAATAATGCTTTGTGTGTGCAGGACTGGGAGCAACCCCATCATTCGCGGCAATAAAATTTGGGGAGGTCAGAATGGAGGAGTCCTGGTTTACAATGGTGGGCTAGGTTTGCTTGAGATGAATGAGATTTTCGACAACGCCATGGCCGGAGTCTGGATAAAGACTGATTCAAACCCAACCCTAAAACGCAATAAAATATATGATGGCAGGGACGGGGGCATTTGTATATTCAATGGTGGTAAAGGTAAGAGTGCTTTTGAAAATGTATAATACTTTATTTTAATCATGCTTCTACTATATCAGCATAGTGTAATCTATAGTATAGAAGATACAGTCAGACACCTTAGCTCAGTCATTAGCGTGTCTGCCTACAAAGCTGAGAGTCCCGGGGTTCAATTCCAGGCGTGGCTGAAAATTTATCATTGATCCAAATATGGGTTTATCTTTTCACATTGATAAATTGGTGGCTGGGGACTGGATGTTGTGTCCATCCTAGTTCTAAGATACATTAAAAGGCATATGAAGCTTTGGCGGGTCTAGCAAGCATGTAGTGGAAGATATATAGCGTGAATAAAAAAAATGACCCAGGCCATATGCTGGAAACAATAATGTATGTAAATTAAAGTGTAAAAGATACTATAGAACAGCGGTTCCCAAACTGTGGCACGACAATCATTTCCATTGGTATGCCATAAGAAGTCAAAATAAGCACATTAAGTCATAAAAACATATAGCCTCATAAAATCTTATAAATGTATTCGGACAAGTCTAGCCTAAAGTAAAACAAATTTAAACAGTGATAGGAGGGGTCCACACTGATTCAAGTTCAGACAGCCAGTGTAGCCACACAGTTTTTATTATATCCCTGGACACTATAAAAAGGTACCGAAATATTAAATATTTGGCACCTTGGTGATACTACCAATTAAGGAAATCAATGGTGTGGTACAGCATTCAAAAAGTTTGGGAACTGCTGCTGTAGAAGATATCTGTTCAATCTGTCATTGTTGACCAACTTTGTTTAGGTATTTTGGAAGAGAACGACATTTTCCGCAACGCACAAGCAGGTGTTCTCATCTCGACACAGAGTCACCCAATCCTGAGGCGAAATCGGATATTTGATGGTTTAGCTGCTGGGGTGGAAATCACCAACAATGCCACTGCCACATTAGAACACAATAAAATATTTAACAATCGATTTGGGGGTCTTTGTCTAGCTAGTGGTGTTCAACCCATTATTAGAGGTAATTTTGTTATACACACTGACAGTTTCACATTGAATTACATTGGTATAGTACCTATTAGAATTTGGCTTATACAAATCTTTGAATCCTTTGACTCTTCTTTAAGATGCAATATTTGAAAAATTCTTGGATTCGAAAGCTTAACCCAACATTTTATTGAGTTAAAAAGGTAAAAACCCGCCTTGGTGACGTAGTTGGCTAACACGCTAGTTATGTTTGGAGCCAGACTGCTCAGGACGGGCAAATTGAGATCGGGGGAACTTTCGTGTCCCCTCCCCCCAATAGTTTTCTATTCTCTCTTCACACAGATGTGAGCTCACTTCCTCTTAATTCAACCTTCCCAATTCCTAATCCATTAGCGTAATTAGTACTTAAGCGTATAACCCGACTGGTTGTGAGACGTGGTGCTAAATAATAATAATAATAAGCTAATTTTGTGACCATGCAGGAAAGAAATATTGCAAATAAACTTAAAGCCATAGACAAAATAATATAATTAATTCACATGTCATTGTTTTTCTTTTTAATTGAAAACTAGAAACCTTGTCACATTGTTTGTCACAGGCAATGAGATCTACAGCAACCAGGATGCAGTGGAGAAAGCTGTCGCCAATGGACAGTGCCTGTACAAAATCTCCAGCTACACCTCATTCCCAATGCACGACTTTTACCGCTGCCAAACATGCAACACCACAGACCGTAACGCTATCTGTGTAAACTGCATAAAGACCTGCCATGCTGGACATGATGTCGAATTCATCAGGCATGATAGGTAAGTAGGACTTGGTTGAGTGTCTAATTTATATATTTTTATTATTGTATTGGCCTGCGTATAGTATGATTTCATGCATAATACAACCCTAATATTTTTAAGGTGTTCTATATGAAAACGTCTCGAATATACCACGCGGTATAAGCTTAACAAACCTGACACAGTTTTATTCGACCCTCTGAATGCTTGTTTTGATGCGTAGGCACTCCTAAAAAATATTAATATCAGAAACACGGCACAGATTCTTCCACTAACAAACACTGACCTATTGAATAAACAGTACAGTTAAGGTTAAGGAAGAAGGGATCGCGAGTAGTTTAACAGTCTTTATAGCATTCATTTTTTTTGGCCAAAATAAATAAAATATTTCTCCAGTAGCAACATAAGAGTTTAGTGTTCTGCACATGCTAATATAAACAGATCTTGAATATCTGTTAAAGGTATCCTGGAATTTTGTCAAAACTTTATCTTTTTATTTAAAAAGTTTTGACAAAATTCCAGGACACCCTTTACAGATATTCAAAAGCTTTTGATATAAGCATGTGCAGAAAACTAAACTCTATATTGCTACTGGAGAAATATTTGATTTATTTTGGCCAAAAAAAATATATTCTGTAAAAATACGTACACTCTCTTCTACCTTACCTTAAACTGAATGGTGGAAATCCTCCCTCTCTCTCTCCTCTCGTTTTGGACATGTATTTATTATTAGACAAGCGGGAGCAGGCTGTGTAGATAATATGGGGACAATTTTTAGAAGAAAAACATTGCACTCTATTCAGACCAATACAGAATTCGATTTTATATCAAAGGAAATTGATTAAACTAAATAAAAAGGAAAAATAAACTACTAAGAATAAATTTGATGAAGAAAGCCCACCAAGGGAAAGAGTAAAAATGTGGGAAGAATCCAATGCACAAAGGTGACATCTTGTCCCTTTCTTCTGTCTTCTATAGTAGAAGTAGTCACACACA
>CABFOV010001569.1:48388-62151 GCA_902141375.1 Timema poppense
TCACCTTTGTGCATTGGATTCTTCCCACATTTTTACTCTTTCCCTTGGTGGGCTTTCTTCATCAAATTTATTCTTAGTAGTTTATTTTTCCTTTTTCTTTAGTTTTATCAATTTCCTTTAATATAAAATTATCTAGGCATGGGGCCATCTCATTTTTAAACAATACAGAATTCTAATTAGAGATGTCACATTTTCTGTTTTCACCAATTCCAATTATTTTATTTTATTTGAAATTCTAAGACTGTGTGAATCCAAAATATTAAATCTCAAATCAATTTTGAATCTTGAATAACTGGCTCAAATTAAATCTCTTGCCTGGAAGAAATATCGAATGCAAATAGAATCTCATGGGGAAAAAATGAGTTTTATCCAAATTGAATCTTATACTGATTTAAAAAAATCATATCTGATGCATAAAATCAGTTGGATTGAATATTATATTGCAAAAATTAATTAATTTTAAATAATTTATTTTAGAGTTACTATGATAGAGTTTTAAAATGTATTTGTTTTGAATATTCTATAATGCTAAGTTTTTTAATCCAAGCCAATAATAAAATATTTCAAAATATTTATATTCACTTTATAAACGTTTTTTTGGCCCACTTATAAACATGTAATCAACAGCCCTAACCTCAAAAGGTGAAACATAAAAAAAAGGTAACACCATTTTTGAATCGTGGCACAAAGGTTTATTATTATTTAGAAAAAGGTGGACATAGCTAACTGTTATAAACACATTATATTCACTGTAACAAACAAGTCCACCACATGATTCCATTCCGGCCTGGAACTCAAATTAATTTATCTAGTTACTCCTATCATACAATTGGTTTCTGGTTTAATTATATTAATTTTTTAACCAATGACTTACAGATTCTAATTCTGATACAAACCCACCGGAAATGGCAATGAAACCTAAGTTGGGGAATTGGGCGGTAATGATTGATTTTCTTCATTAGGCAGCCATTACTTTGTTGAATGGCAATAATGTTAAGTGTGAACTGCATTCTTTTCACAAAATTGAGATTGGAAATATTGAATCCATATTTTTTCAATGTTAAGATTTGAAACATAAAATCCAAATTATAGTAAGATTCAAATTTTGAAATTTCTAATGCATTCATAGGATTATTAAATCCTATTCCTCAACTTTTTACAATTTCACTGTTTTTCCATGAATCCAAATTCAAATTAAATTTATTTATTTAGTGTTGTTGAAAAAACTAAAAAGTGTAGATAGTGAAAATAATTACTTTAAACAAAGTCCCATGTTTGAATTGTTTAACATCATCAGAACATCAATTTGAGTACTACTATTGCAATTTAATGGTTCATAGTGAATCGGCAACAAAACTTACAAAAGCCGCAATTAAAAATTACTAATTGGCCTCATGGTATAGTGGTCATTGCAGCTGACTATGAATCTAGGGGTCCTGGGTTCAATGCCCTGCTAACACCATGAGTACTTTTCCAGAAAGGAAAATTATCCTGCCATTCACCAGGGTTTGATTAATCGGTCTTCAGTTAGGTTTAAGAACACTACTGACTTTACACCTTCATAGTCACTATCATCACATTATCTCATTACGAGCATGACATGTAAACAACTTCCATAGGAATACTTTGTCGGGGCAGCATTCTGTGCCACTAGAGAGGCTAAAAGTTTACACACACAGGCGACTAAACTAGATAATATAAATTTTTCTCGGTCAAAGATGCCCACGCTAAAAAAAATTTACTTAACTCTGTATTTTGCCTTTTCATTTAAATGATAAACTTTCTTTTACTGGGTTTTGAGAGCTAAGAATCAAGCTATTGAAAATCGTAATAATAAAAGATTCTTGGTTCTTTCGATACAAGTAAAAATCGAATATATCAATTATTATTCAAGTTTAATATCCTCAGAGAAAACATAATTAATTAATAATTAATATAAATTATTTTGCCAAATTAGTTTAAACAGAATTTCATCCAATATATAGACTTATTTTATTGAAATTGTGTTTCCTGGAAGGTTTTTCTGTGACTGTGGTGCTGGTACGCTTACGAACCAATGCCAGCTTCAAGGGGAACCTACGCAAGACACCGACACGCTCTATGACTCGGCAGCACCCATGGAATCGCATACACTCATGGTAAATTAAACAGTTGGACCATCTTCCCCCTTCCTTTTGAACTGGCAGCTGAAGAGAGCAACAGTGATGTGTTTGTGTGACGATTTAGATGCAAGACTTTTATGTTCGAGCTTGTTACGCACTTCAGCTCTTTAAGGAAAAATCCCATGTTTAGTACATTTTTGAGAATCTCCTTCCTTATTTGGTTGTGTTTCAGATAGTATATCGTATTGCAAATATTTCATTATCTGTAGCATTTGAAAAAGTGCTGTGAAACTTAATTTATGCAAATTTTTTCTGCATTATATATGTATTGTATAAATGTGAAGTATTTTGAATGAGTGATTTGTACATAGTATAAATATTAGTAAATTACCATCAGTTTGTAGACAATTTTTTTTTATTTCGATTAATACATTGAGCATCTTACGCCATTTTTTATGCCGGTGATTTGTAAAATAATAATTTAGTTTTATATGTGAGTTGATTTTGTCGAGGATATTGAAGGGTATATAATATCCCTTGATATGTAAAATCAAAAATTCCCTGCAACTGTCATCTCTTGCCATGTGTGTTGAGAATACTGTGTACTTTTTTAAAGCCCTATTCATCTTAAAATTACTGTTTTATGGATGTATTTCATGTAGTATGTATATTATCCATAAACTATTATCATAAATTAATTTGTTAAACATGCGTATTGTGTACAGTGTGGAGTGAGTATATTAGTAGGTATCATGGCGGATGCCAATGAATAAAGGGTCCGAAACTTGATAGAGAGAAAAAGCTCCGGTTTCAAGGACAGTTGTTTTATTTGAATTTTTTCTTGACAATATGTAAATAATTCATGTTAAAATACAATTTTGAGCTGAATAATATTCTATGTGCATATTTATTGCTATTGTCTTTGTAAGAATTTTTTCCTGTGCGTTTTAAAAAATAAAAGGTACTACTATATAAATGTTGGTGTGTATTTAAAACTTTTCTGTTATTATTTTGGACAGTCGCAAATAATAAAATGTTGTCAATAGAATTTAATTTTATTCCATTTTAAAAGAAATACAAGCCATTAATTTAAGTTTTTATTCTAATGTTAACACTAATCTTGATTTGAAAAAACAAAAAACAATTTAACAATGTTTTCCTGAAATCTTTTATAAGTTTTCTAACTGCACACAAGTGCATTGTACAAACCAGCTGTGACGAAGTTTTCAATTTATCTGTTAAAGCAGATTTGAACTATATTATCATTGTGCCATAATTGTTTGGTTTTTAAACCTCACCTGACTTTATTTTTCAGTTGTTTCCCACCCACCCCTTTATTACTCTATATAATTACAAGTTACCGACGAGTTTAATAAAATACATCCTATATTCTTCCATCACTTGTACTATATTCCCACCATATATTTTATTTTAAAAAGACTTTTAGATGAATAAAAAGTTAAAAACCTTTTTGTTTTCATAATGGTGGTGAAATAAAAGTCTTCATGAAATTGTTCATTGTCAGTGGTTGTAGTCTATGCACAAGAGCTGTATACATAATATAAATATACACAATTTAATGAAACGTGTGTGACTTTTATTTAATAGCGAGTTAAATCCTTTAACAAATGTCTTCTTTCAACTCTTTCTTATTCACCTTCACTTAAATTGGCAAATAGGTATGGAGGTCAATCGCGCATCTAGAAATGTATTTGGGGTGTGGGGAAGGTTTACACTTAAGGTTGTAGCTTGGGTTGGAGTGGGTGGTTAGCATAATAAAGGTTTTTTAAAGAGGTTTTTCCCTCCAGCCCAAAGGGAATTCCAAGGACGCTCTCCAGTAAAATGTACAAAAATGTATATGTACCTAAAAGATATTTTGAAGCCATTTCGAGTGGGCTTTGCTTGATTTTAAATTAGATGTCTCTCGAAACTATTTGGAATTGGTACATTTTTGAAAACCAGATGCCTTAAATTAATTCAACACAGCTTAAATACTTGATTTTAGAGTTCAACTTAATGTATTTACATTTTTTTTTATTATTATTTGGGTCGAAAGGGGGAGTGGGAGGGAACTGCTGCGCCACTAATGCAGGTTACAACCAACCGTAACTTCATTGAAGACTGTTAGATTACTGATTGGATATAAATGGTGGTCCTTCCTAAATGGATTCCTACTCTTCCTTCTTACAAATAAGGGACATTTCCTCTTATTTCTACCTCACATAGCTCTAACTTAATAGCATAATTAAATGTGGATGTGCTGAAAGAAAAATAGGTAATACATCTAGAGTAAGATATTAAACCACAGTGCAGTTTGTTTTCTTTGTTAAAATTTTTACATCACTTATTAAAAACCATCGCAATTTTGTTTTCAGTTGAGAACTTTTTTTTTTTAATTTCCTAATGTATAGAGTTTTTTATGTATGGAATAGAGTACAGGATATTTATAGCTAGAACATTACCATGTTTACATCTAGTTTCATTCTTTTAAGGCAATCATGAGGTGTGGTAAAAATAAGGAACCACTCAATTTTTAATGTTGCATAGTGAATGGCTCTGTTATCACATGTTCAGCTTCCTTTTGATGTAATTGTCCAATACCCACAGCAGGTGTAGCTAATGCGCAGCGACCTACATATTTTACCTGAAAATACAATTTTTACTTTTTAATGAACAATAATTTAATTAATGTGTAATAGAACACCAACATTAAAAATACTTAGCAAAAAATATGACATTTGATTGCAAATAAATTTCTGTGCAATTACAAGATGCACTTAAAGGATAGTTTAGTGTCACCGCACTATGTATTAACTATCAAGTTAATGTATAATGCGAATTTAACGTCTAGACTTGAGAAGGAAATTAAACTAAAATAATGTGTTGCCTAACATGTTTTAAAAATGTTTCAAGTCAATAACCATGACCATGCGGCCAGTGAAGACTATAATAAAAATATGTGGTATAAAGCTCAAACACAAACTTCACTTGAAAATTTAAAACTTTTTTTTTTTTAAGGATTTTAGTCTTGAATTCAAAATTTTCTTGAATCGTCAAATCTTCCTAAGGATTTGAGAGTCCTAGCACTAATTTATTGATTGTAGTGTAAACTTAAAATCCCCGAAATAGTCTTTATCATAACGATGAATTGTATGCTAGTGGGTAGGGGTGTGCAAAGCTTCAACTTGTCTTCGAAACAAATATCAGCTTAGATTTCACTTCAAAACAAATTCTGACTTTGGCAATAAAAATATTGACAGCTAAAATATTCTATTTATGTTCAATTACAGCCATTCTGAGCTGTTTTATACATTACAAATTAATAATTATATGAAAAAAAAACCAAGTAATTGAATCAAATGTTATGATAACTTGATTTGTCAGATTAACACAAAATATTACAAACAACTGTACAATAAAACATTTTCCAAATGATTTTGGTGTATAAAGTAATATAAATAATCACAATAAAATATTTTTCCATACATGAAACCACTAAAAGGAAATATTCGAATTTCAATTTGGCTTTGAGAATATTTCATATTCGATTCGAGTTTGCTTCAAATTGAAAAAATGGACTTAACACACCCCTGCTAATGGGTGTTTTCTACATTAGCTCTGTTGGATTTTATAGTACATACCTTTCGCCCCACTAAATTTTCAAATCTAGGTTTGATGAATGACCAAGCCCCCATGTTTCGGTGTTCTTCTTGACTCCAAATAAATGCTTAAAAAGTATAATCAAATACAATTAAAACAATATGTATGAAATATACCTTTTTAAAGAAAACTTTTCCCTTTTTGAGATAATAAGTAATATACCTTATATTTAGAAGATGGAAAGGTGGATATAAAACGGAAGGACACAGTGTGTGTGTTACAATGAAAAGAAGAACAAAGCCAATATCTATTTTTACAGTAGCAGCAATGTAATGTGTGAACTATGTTCTTTTCACTGTAACAGTCATATTGGGTTTGTTCCCTTTATTATGTCCATTAATATTAACAATAGCAGCCCAACATTTTGGAGTAAACATACCATATAAAACACTAGTAAATGATTTGACTAAATATTTTGTTTATAATCCTGGAACACCATGCCATTTAGCATTTGCTATCAAATCTAAAGTAAATTCAGTTATCACATCAAAATCGGCTACACGAACATTATCACGAGTATGAGCAAGTTTATAAGAAATATTGTGAAAGATATAAAAGCATCTTTATCTACAGTGTGATTACTAATATGAACGTCAAATCCAAGACCTAAATAATTATGGTCTGCAAAATTAAAAGGTCGACTCTGTGGTCAAGGCATACTGATAGAATGATATTAAAAGAGCACTATCTTATATATGGTAAAATTAGGCCATATCCTTGAAGATAAAACAACTGACAACTTACTGACTGAGTAATAACATCCATTTTCCAATTGTAATTTCTTACTAATTTCCAATCTAACATCTATCATTATTGTTGGTTTAAATTGTTCCTAAATATGTATCCTCATTAACCCTCTCAAATGATAAGTTTTTCTCAGTAATCTCTATTATTGACCCCAATCTGTGTTCTCTGTGTGATCACATACCAAGTCTTTTAAGTTTTAAGCATTCACTTTCAAACCTATTTCCTGACTAGCCTCTGATAAAATTTCTGCATTTCTTGCAACAACCTCCTTACAAACTTCCCAACCAAGCCAAATCATCTGTATATCCTAATAAATGTAATGTACCATTTGTTTAGTATCAACCCTTCCCTACTCTTGCATCACCCTAATGGCATACTCTACGGCTAACTCAAAAATTTATGGAGAAAATGCATTTACTTGTTTCAAACCATTATGTATTTCGAGAGTATCTGATAATTGACATCCAATCCATACCTTGCCATGCGTATCAGTCTACCTTAATTAGCGTGACAAGTTTTTTTTTGTTATCCATAATTAAACTTATATTTATTTATTTGAGGTATTTGATGTGAATTTTCTGAACGGACTGATATATCAGCACACAAGAACTTCTATTATTAAGAGAAAAAGGGCCTACTAATTTTGCCGGAAAAGATATTTTAACATACCTTTCAGGGTTCTTTTAAAGGTCACACTCAACATAGGACCGACAGCTTTATGTCTCCTTCGAAAGAGTTATGTGGATTTTTATTGCTCGAGAAAAATCTGCTGACCCTGGCACATATATATATATAATTTCTTTAACTGAATCGTAGGCTTTTTTTAGAATCCATGTATATTTGATTAAATGTCATACTGTATTCCCACTTTTTTATATTCGCCGAATAGTAAAAATCTGATCCATTGTTGGTCTAGTTCGTCTAAATCTATACTGATGATCACCATTTATTTCCTCTGCATATGGCGTCAATACAATTAAAATTATATTAGATACAATTTTATTGCATGCTGGTACCGTTATAGTCATTACACCCTGTTCTTTTTTGAAAATGGGTATTCTCATATCCATTCTCTGGCCGTTAATTTATCAATGTGAAAGGGGAGACCCACATTTCACCAATGATAAATTTTCAGCCATGATGGGAATCGGCTCAGTAGGCAGACACGCTACCAACTGAGCTAAGGTATCGGATCTCTTACCTTACATGGCGAGAACAAGGTTCTTTGAAAGATATTTGGCTACTGGGGAGTAGAGGTGGTTACATAATGATGAGTTACATACCTTGTACTCATCACAAGACATTGTTAGAGTGATAAAATTTTGTATATTAGTATGGGCAAGACATGCAGCATGACAGGAATAATCTAAAACCTTGCTCAGGGTATTGACTGGCAAACCCAATGAGAAGAGACCAAGACATGAATAAGTAGTATACTTTTGTAATTGTGGTAATAAACTTTCGATTTCCTAATGCCATAGAGTAAGTAATAAATAGGAACGATTAACAAGGAATTGAATAGTTACGATGGATATTCTTAAAGAGGCAGTTCTCTGTCAGCAATGTAAAGTGTTAAATGTATTTCTTTTTTAATCTTTTAATCACTATGATGCTATGATTGCACGTTGGCACCAATTAAAATGTTCTTGAAATGGTCACCCCGCGATTGGGCGCTGATTTATACGGTACAATTTAATATTGGTATTTATTTGATGAGATAGTTGGTATTTATAACCCCGTGATCGAGCGCCAATTATAGTGATATTTCTTACACTTATGAAATAAGCAAGACCTTTAAATTTGCACACGATTTATTTAGATCATGGCACTGATTTATTACAACCTTATGTAGATTTATGCTAAATATTTTGTATTACTGCTATATTACCGAGTTCTTGTGTATTACTGTACACTGTAATGGATTCATACACACAAGCAGCTCATATATGACCTACCCCTTGCCTCTTGGAACCCTTTATACCAGTGTCAAAAAACCAACTAATAGAAAGAGTCCTGGCGACAGGTATTGTGAAGGCTAGCTTCCTATTGGGTAGAGGAAGCTAGCATCACTTGCTTTATTGGTAAACACTATGAAGTTGGTTTTTGAAAGAAAAAAATAAGCTTTATGGTGTAATCTATTGACATTAATTCTGAAAAGTGCATGATTCTCAATGAATGAAGTCTTAAAGGCTATTTTACATAACGTTTATTAAAGAAAAATACCTTCATCCATGCCTTTTTAAATATATGAGAGGGGTCCAAAATAGTTTCATTACAACACATATGATGTTGTTTTACATAAGTTCTCATCCCTCTTCCCTGCATATTCTTCAATATATGATAGCTATGAACATATGATTATTTATGTCAGTGTTATCTATTCACAATGTCTTTCAATCGTATTCATGAAGCAGTTGAGTATAAGGTACAGGACATGGTTTATTTTACAGTGACTAGATAAAATAAGTCATTACTGATTTAGCTTACATGTGGCACGCTTGTATTTGGAAAGCTCCTGTTGTAGTTGCAACGTCGGGAACGGAGAAAGTCCTTCCAGCCTGACTATTGCAATGTCAGATGCATCCAAGTTACGGCGATGTTTGTGAAGAGCGTAGTAATGCTTCCCGCTCACCAATATAACCCGGCGGACTTTGTCTGCTACCACTTCGACATCACCTGTTGATTAAAGTTGGTTTTATCAGTGCAATAGATGGGTTAAATATAATTATCTTTCTTTTGAATCTCTAAAATACATGTATAAGAAATTTAAAATTAGGTAACAGAAAAAAAGGAAAATGTTAAGAAATAAATTCATTTGTGTTTATACTTTAAGTAAAAATTCTTTTCACATTTTAAGGTGTATTTTGTTATATTTGTAAGAAGGTACAGGAAAAAGGGATTTAAAACAAAAAACAATAGGGATTTTACAATGGGAACACAATTCGTATTTTACATTGCTGTAACTGGACAAAGAAATAATTGCTGACACTTTAAAAAAATGTATCATTAACGCCCAATATATCATTCTAGGTTTCATTCTATTGGAATTCCTCAGAAGTAAGTATGAAACATGCAACACAACTTCCTAAAAGAGGACACTAATATGTACTCAAGGGAGCAAGAGTAAATGGTAAAGAACGATAGCGTGCACAGATAGGAGCATCTAAAAATAACATTCCTTTTACTTGTCCTCATATAATATCTGATCCATCTATCATTCTTTACTAATTTTATTTTTCTTTGTTTACGTTTTTAGGAAGTTGCGTTGCGCGTTTTATATGGCTTCCTGATGAGTTCCAATAGAATGAAAGCAAGGCTGAGGTATTGAGTAGTAGCAATAAATTTAATTCGAGAGACAATCATTACGTTTAAGTCCAATCATAGCAATGTAAAGTGTGGACTGTGTTCTCCCTTTCATTGTAAAACCCATATTATATTTGATCCCTTTTATTTGTTTCTCATCATCAACTTTTTCTAGCCTGCGAATGGGTCAGTTAAATACAATTCCTCCATCCCCCTCAGTCCTTCCTCCTTTACCCTTATCTTTTCTTCTCCTCTCCCCCACATACTTGTTTTTATATTTCATTACCTCTTTATTTGATGTGTGGTACACTGAATATTGATTTCTCTGTTTAGTTGCTAGACTTATTAGGTTACTAGCAGAACTACCTAGTGTTGTGCCCAGGGTAGCCATGCAATGCATTGTGTGGTTACACCAGGCAACACTTTTCTTTGCTTCTGACAGAAAAAAAAACTCTTCATTTGGTTTCTTCCAACCGAGCTATTAATAAATTTAAAAAAGTCTAATAAAAAATTTAAAATTCCATGCATGTTCATGCACAGGGGCTACTAATTTTAAAATTTTAGCCCTCTGCTTGCTCATGACAGACAGAGAGATAAACTCTTCTTTTAAACATTTTGTACCTATCATATCTAAGCCGTCCAGCAATTATTAGTTTATATTAGATCATTTTGGGATTTTATTTTCCACCCTCAAGAAACTCAAGTGCTGAGTTTTTGCAAAAAAAAAAAAAAGTTCATACGATGGAATATACTCATGTAGTGCTTGTAGGTAGACATTTTGATATGCAGACTTGTATTATTTAAAACGTGCAAGAGTTATTCGAAATTGTTACTTGCCAATGACTGGTTGGAATGAGGTTCCAGGTTCCATCTCTGACATGGAAGAGACAGCCTCGGACAGTCGCAGGAGAGTTTTGGGAGCGACAATAATCAGAGGTTTTCGATAGTTCTTCAGCATCTGCAATATTGTTTTAAAAGATGACAAAGGTTTTTAATAATAATGGCCTTGTCAATTTTCAACAATCAACCACACCTCACCATCAGTATTAATTAATTAATTATTGATAGGCCCAGCCAATGAGTAAATAACAACCAATCACAAAGATTAGCTCTGATTGGTTTGTAAAGCAACCAGTCAATTATATAAATGACCTCAAATTATTGTCCAAACAACTTGTATCATTATACTTCACAGAAAATACCTGTTGCAACTGCAGCTGAAACATTGAACGTTATTTATTTAGCATGGCGCAAACCCGAACACAATGACTATAATTCGATCACCAGCCATGAAAGCCTTCTAAACAAATAGTTATCTAATGTCTAGTTCAATAAATGTGTATGAAATGATGCATACAATTTATTGTTAAATCTCAAATATGGAAACTTGCACGAAGAAAATTTATTTCTCTCTTAAAACATGTATTAAAATAAAATATAAGAGCTGAGCCAGTGCCAATCTCAAATCTGATCATTGGCCGGTTATGGCACAATCTCTAAGTAAATCAATTCCTTAACCAATCTTTTGTAAGCTCTGTGAGCTCTTTTGGCAGGCACTGGTGACTTTACATTGTTAATCTCTCGGTAAACAGCCTTGTCCTTGGTCCTGTTATTAGGAGGGGGTGGCTGCTAGTGACTGAGTAAACAGTTATTTCTTTCATTAATAACAAGAGGGTGGGACAAGTTGGGTGAAGGGATTTGTGTTGAGAATAGAAAGGCCGGCATGTGCGATATCTTGTTTGAGTGAGAAAGAAGTATGGCAGAGGGGAGTCTGATTATATATGAAAGATAAACCAGCAAACAGATGTTTGAACCACAGGAGAAATATTCAAGGGAAGTTAAAATTGGAGAAGATCCAAGGAAACTAAAACTAGATAAGATTCAAGGAAAGATAAAACTGGAGAAGATTCAAGGAGAGCTAAAACTGGATAAGATTTAAGGGAAGCTAAAACTAAAGAACTGCCAGAGGTTTCAAAAGTACTTCATGGATTCAAGACTTCTCTTCATTTTACTACTTAAATTTAGTTATAATTTGATACTTTAAACATTTAGATGACATATTAAAGGGGATAAAACAAGGAAAAATATGATTGAGTGGATTGAAATAAAGTTTGAACAAAGTAGTTCAAAATAAAAAATGGAGTGAAGCATGGGAGTGCCAGTTATTATTTGTAATGGTAATGGAAATGGTCATGAATAAAGTGACATGGAAATTTGAGCAGGAAGGAATTAAAGCCATGATGTTTGATGATGACTTGATGTTATGGGGGAGGAAGTACAGGATCAGCTACAGGAATGGAATTAGGAAAGGAAAGAGTGTGGAGTGAAATTTAGCACGGTGAAGTGTGAGGTGATGGTAATGACAAGGAAGAGAATAAGACCTAGTAAAGCTATAAAGTTGAATGAAGAACAAATGAGAAAAGTACAGAATGTAAAATATCTTGGAAGTGTGATTGAGGTGAAGCATGAGGGTATAAAGAATCTAATAAGAAGTGGGCAGAAGGGGGGTTGTTCTACAGGTGTGTAAGAGACCTGCTAAGAAGAATGGAAGAGCCCTTGAAGTGTAAGGAAGTGTTGTATAGGTAGAGACCCTGATTTGTGGCAAATAAAACGAATGGATTTCGTGAAATAAAAAGTTGTATTTTTGTATAAAAAGTCGTTAAATAAAGGGCTGGATCTTAATTTGTGGTAAGTAAAAATCTCTATCTTTGGTAAATAAAACGATTGGATTTCATCAAATAAAAAGTTGTATATTGGTAAAAAAGAAAAAAAATCTAAATAAAAGGTTAGGTCCTGATTTATGGTAAGTAAAGTTATTGTATGTAATTGAATAAACTTGGATTTTGATATAAAAAGAAAAAAAAAAGACTTGGGGCAGAGTGGGGGTAGGGAGATGAAAATTATAACAAAACAGCTGTAGTATATATTGTGGTGAATAGAAAAAATACAACTTTAGGGTTTTATGTTTTTGACTATTCTTGGCCTGCTATAAACACAAGTATTTAAATAATATTAATATAAAAAAAACTAAGCACCATCTTTTGAATATTCGAGTTTTATTTCAAAAATATGTAAAATTTAGGCATTTTTAATTTTCATTCACCTGTTAATCTATTAAATAATTTTCCATATAACAACAAATCTTAATCATCATACTAAAAAATAACGCAACTTGATAGTAATGGAAGATGGAAGACCAAAGACATGAGGATAAAATTATATCAATCTAGCTTAACTTTGGTGTCTTCTTCTTCTTTAAATATTTGTCTTTGGAGACAAAAAAGTAGCCAGTTCAAACATTTCTTTTACTAATAATCTTTTTTTTATAAAAACCTGATTTTAAAAAATTGGGGAAGATGACCATGGTTTAAAACATACATAAGATAAAATATGAATGCAAAGCTATTAAATGGCTTTAAACAGAAAATATCTCACATTGTAAGTAACTATGTTAATTTTAATAACCATGACCCCCCCTATGAAAATGATCTGGATCCACCCCTGACTATATATATACCTTTATACCAAGAAATTAACTAACTTGCCTGTCCTCGCAATAAGTGAAAGTACTGAGCTGGAGTGGTCGGGTTGGCAACATGGATATTAACATCCTCTCCGTCTGGCGACACCTCACTGGAATCACTGAGTTGCAGTAGCCTCTCTAGACGACAAGAGCTGTGCTCCGGACCAGCTCCATCATAGCCGTGGGGTAAGAGCATCACTAGACCAGTGCACATCATCCACTTGGCTGATAAACAACAGGAAACCATTGGAACTACCTTCAACTTGTCACAGTAATTTAGAATAGAACCCGTGAGGCTATATGCACTGATCTTATCGTACACTTTGCTAAACAAAAGATGCTTCAATTCTAGTCCACATTGACTAACTTGAACATCTTTAGGGGTCATTCATAAACCACGTAACGCTTTTTTCTTACCTTTTTAGCCC
>CABFOV010001569.1:62230-83614 GCA_902141375.1 Timema poppense
CCCCTCCCCAACCTGTGTTACATAACTTTCCTCACCAAGTATGAATGTCATTCTTTCATAGGGAAGTTTTGTGATACTAAAGGAGGGATTCAGATTTAATACTTCTTAAAATCCATTTTAAATCATGATTATAAATTATTTCAGAGAGTATTATTATTTATACAGACATAAAGACATCAGTCTCTAATTTCTCTGGTTCACGAGGAAAAACCTTTGCTATTTTTATGTTAAGGATGCCAGGTTTGCAATCTAAGTAAGAGCCAGACGGCACTACTATGTGCTGAGTGGGATGGTTTTTTTCTGTAGTGGTGCTACATGATGATGTTATAAAGTGCCTGCATACGATGCTTGACGCTGAGGGAAAACATATTTCTTAACATTGTGCACTTTTTTTTGATAGTCATATTATCAACATATAAAGATATATTTAAACAATTCTAGGCATACAACTTTTCTAAATTATATTTTGGATTAATCTACAATTTTACTTTAGTTAACTTATCAATACCTAGATATTCTCTCCCCTCGTTATTGAGGTTAGATTTCCTTAAAATCCTATCTTCCTCATTTCTACTACATTAGATAAATATAATAAAAAATAAGTAGAATAACTACAATTTGACTTTACCACCCTAAAATGTATACTAAGAAGGTGGAATTTTAAAGAAAATCTACCAGCGTTCACATGGAGGGAGAGTGGGAAACCATTTAGGAAAATCAACCCTAAGTAGATCTGACTGCTAATTGAATCCCATCTCCCCAACATCGGCCATCTAGTCAACTGAGAGAATGACAATTTAGACAATGCGTCCACTGTAGCGAGTGTATAATAGTTGCATTTATATACATACACAATAATTTATCAGAAGGAAAAAGGTATAGGCTTAAATATACCTACCATTTGAAAATAATTAATGATATTTGAAGCTTTACTTTTCATAACATGCTTCTGGTATGAAGAAATAACACTATTGATGGACTCCTAAAACTTGCCTTGAGATAAATTCCGTACTTTTGCTTCTTTCCATTTCACTATATCTTTTTGAGACTCTTACACTGTTTTTTTCTGGGGATCGCTTTTTATACACAAACAATGAACAAGTCTCCTCTTTATAAAGATATGATTTTTTGTTTTTTTACAAACACAAGTGATTATTCAAGGTCTATGTAAAAAAATTATACTCAAACTCAAGTATAATTATAAATTAAGGCCGCTTTGACTGACAGCTGTTATCCAACTAACAGCAAGTGAGTGGGTCAGTAGATTGGACAAATTTAAACAAGTGTGTTGAGTATAGACATGTAACTGTCATGCGCATGGAAATATGGGTTTTCAAATGTGCTTGGCGTTCGTAGTCTCGGGCAGACAGTAACACCTAACTGCATTAAAAATATTAATAGACAAAAAGTATGTGATAAACTTGCATTTTCAATGTCACAGATATTCGGAAGATATCTATAAGTATGTTTATCCCAAGTGAAAACAATGAACAATAATATTATTTTTGAACATTAGAATTTGAGTATAAAATCTTTGTTACATAACACTTTGATGTACCCCAACCTCCCCCCATGTAACAGCATGTAGACATTAGAACTCTCAACTCACCCCTCTTACCCCCCTCAAAGTGTTATGTGGTTTATGGATGACCCCTTAGTGGTCACATGCTCTAATGCGTCACTCTCACAATATACTAGACTGCCAATGGTGGATAGATCAGTCGGTGTACAGAGTTTTTTTTTTCCTTAATGGATTTACACTCCCCCTTTATGCAAGTGTAGGTACACTTCCTCTAAATTCAACATTCCTCATCCCTAACAATTTAGAGTAATTAGTACATATGTGTATAACTCGAATGGGTACCTAGTAAGAGGCAATACTAAAAAAAACTAACTTGAATCAATCAAAATGTAGTATTAATTGTTAAATACTCATAAAAACAAATTTAAAGTAAAATTTTATTTTATTCCATCACTAAGTATAAAAATAATAGAAATAGTATGGCCATACTTTCTCCGCTAGTGATAAATGTGTCAACAATGATTTGGGCTCCAGTGAAGAAATCGCCAAACTGAGCTTCCCAAATTATCAGATTGTTGGGATTTTCAATGCTCATGCCGTACTCAAATCCTAAAACCGCTTCTTCAGATAAATTTGAATTGACTACCTGTAATCAAATCGAATTAAACTTTATTCTAAAACTATACAAATTAAATGCTTTTTTTATTTTATTTTATCTGTGTAGATCACTAGAGATATTGGAAAATATTATTTTGTTGATATACGGTAATTATCTTGAAATATTCACAAATTAAAATTTCTTAAACATGCAAAAAAAACTACCATTGTTAGGTTTTTTTGTTATTTTTTTCTTCCAGTTTTTACTATCTTATGTTTGGAGTAATGTGCATGAAAATTTGTACTTTGGTGCTATTTATCAATCAAGATCAAGCACCCAATTATTTAAGCTAAAGTAAAGTTAGTAAAAGTGTTATTTGATTTGATTTGATTTCCAAGCAAACATGTAACTATGTTGTTTATTTAACTCTAAAGATAATTTGTTTTGATTAAAAATTGTATTTTAGATAAGATATTTAAAAATATTGAATACCAAATTAATAAAATTTAAATATGGTATAAATTATGCTAATAATGGTAGATTTTTAAATCAATAAAAAAGATTGTATCAAGGCTATGATTGTGAGCGAGATCTAGTAAAATTTGCAAAATTTTAGCCACGCGTGTGTGTATGGAGCAATTTCTTTTTGCATGCTGACGACACTCACAAACTGCCTATCGCAACACACACACACACACACACACACAACAAAAAGAAAAGTGAATGAGTCCACCTCCAAATGTCCAGCCTGGTCATCCAACAGATCGTTGAGAGGTATGTACATGTCATCAGTCACTTGGTCGACTAGCATCGCGTGGCGCTGAGAGAAAGTTCCCCGCCCGACGTCTTGACCACTGATGCGAACGTTGAAACCTAAACATAAAACCAGGTGAGGGCCTCATGGTTAGAAAGATTGAGTGCAGTTCTAAAAGACTTTGGTTTAACCAGGCTTGATAAGTATTAGTATTTGTGTGTGAATCGATCCTTTATCTTGACACTCTTGACTATTATTATAACAACAATTTAAAGAAGAAACCTTCACTTTTGAGATGATGATGGCCATAGATTTGTAACCATAAAGCTACTATATGTGTATTATATTATTATTGATTTATGTGAGTCACTCTATAATGATTGAGAGTATTATATACATTTTTTATATATACATTAGAGTCTCAATTATCCGAAATTCCATTTTATCTGGCATATCCAGATAACGATGCTATTGATGTAATACTGGAGTAACTTTGGATTCCAGGCTTTCACCGTGGTTCGGATCCCACTTTAAACTGTGGTCCTCCATTTCATCTCACAATTACCCTAACATTACACATTAGCACATTAGTGTGTGTATAACTCGAACGGGTAGTAAAACGCAGTGATAATAATCATGTTGGGTCCTTTTATTAACTTAGATGTGATGACTGGATGGTGGCATGATCTAATGGTGAAATAGAGAAGCTTTCAATTGTAACTAGTGTTTTGGAAGTTATTTTTCTACAGCTGGCAAATATGTAGACACATAATTATATTATTTTCGGGATACATTAGCCCCTTTCTTCAGCAGAAGAGAGTAAAAAACAAATGAACTATAGTAACATGGCTATAGGTAAATCATGGTTAGTTTATTGGATAATATTTAATAATAATAAATTCATTATTTAAGCAAAGTTTTAATGATATCATTAATTTTATTGGACAAAATTTAAAATATATATATATATAAAAATTAGGCTAATATTAGATTCAAAACTAGAGATGAGACAGTTGAATCTTTGATTCCTCAAATTCTTTGAATCATATGGTATTCAAGAGATTCATGATTCGTAAACATAACAAAAATGTATCTTGGATACAGTTATGAAGATATTGCCTAGAATAACAACTTTAAGAAGTTGGTAAAAGGAATTATGTAGACTTGTGTAATTGGAGGAGTTACAAAATCACAATAAAAAAAATTAATATAATTAATTTTACAAAAAAGTGTTCAATATGTTGATTATGTTTTACTATATCTGACATGAAATGAAATGAAATTCATTCGCATCATGATGGAAAAGACTAGGACACAAAATAAGAAATGTTGTTATACAAACACAGACTAAGATGAAAGAACCCTTAAGTGAAAAAAAATTCTCCAGATCAAGGTGAAATGGTTCAGGCATTAAAAAAGGATGGAGATTGGAACAGTGGTGGGGAAGTGGGTCCAACAGGTAGTCGGGAGCGGACTGAGAGTAAGATCGAGAAGAAGATGTATGTACACTGTAGAGGAAGATATCCAGAAGAGGGGTGACGGGAGTGCCATAAATGATGAAGAAATGTATCTAGATAGAAGGAAACAGAAGAGAGCCACAAATTGTACTTGGTCCACTGGAACAATAAACTGATAGTGATTATGATGATACTTTGTAGCAATTATTGCTACAAGGCATCTAAAAATGGGTTAGTCAACAAGAACAGCGCTTACCCAATTTCACCGACCGGACGAGCGAGCGGAAAAGGACGTCCACACACGATAACAACAGTGAAACATCTAAGAGCGATGATCCTAGTGCTGCATTTTGCCGCTACGCACCACCACTTGTCTCAAGAACAACATGGACGCCGAGAACAGCGTAGAAGAGCCTAGGCCTTGATAGAATGTTCTCAACGCACCTAGTACAGCGCATCTCCCCCTTTCCATGTGTTTAAACTCTGTGATCCCCACCTTGGTGTAATTCCGTCTCGAGTGTTCGATAGTTGCGCCATATAAGAGACTGTTCACCAAGATAGCAGCCACTCTTGGATTAGGCTCGGACATTGACGAAGCTTAGGCTTCAAAGGCAGACTCATATAATGTAAGGAGAAATTCTTGTTTGGCTTAAATATAAATATTATTGTAATTTTCTAAATTCCCTTTTTGGCTTTACGTATATTTATTGTTATTTACCGTCATAGATGAATATTCATTCATTTTACTAAATATTAAAATAACTTCACTTATGTTACGCATGACAAATAGGACTTTACTTAAAATACAAAGTAATGTGGGGAAGTTTTTAATGCGAGTTTTGAATTTTTCTAATGTTAGTCAAATCTTGTTTATCAACTTGGATTCAGTTATTTAACTTTAAGATTATGTTTTCAAAGCGTGTTGTCTTAATATCCATATTAAGAAGTTTTTATAATATTAGGCCTTAATGATTTAGTTGTTGGAATGCGGGACGTTAATAATTATTCTTATATAGTTAACGTTATGTATCTAACTTAGGAATTATTTTGCATAGTTATTGAACGTGGCAGAATGTTAATAATATTTTTTTCTTATGATAAAGTTAGGAATTATCCTTAACGTTTAATGAAAGAATATCTAAGTTTATTTAGTATTACTTCTAATTTTGGAGGATTCCGTAATTTGTGGAGACGTCATGCGTAGGCTGATCATTAATGGGGCAATCACGGAACTTTAATACTGTTAGCTACAATTTTGACTTGCACTAAAATAAGTCATTGCTAAAATTCTCATTTAAGTTTATATATTGTTATACGCCATGTTTATAATGCTAGACATTAAAATTTAATACACGTACTTTAATAGAAAGTCTTGTAAAAAACAATAATAATAGATTGTTATTGTTGAGCTTTTACAGATATTGTATAAAAAAAAATGAATATGCTTAGATTGTTTGCAGAAGTGATATGTTCTTTAATAAGAGGTTAAATGAAATAAAAGCAAAGTTTCGTTAAGACTTGAATTTTTTTACTATTATAGTTATGCCATTTATCCTTAGGTTTAGATATATATAATTTTGTTGCCCTTTTTAACTTAGCCTTCGTCCTCGTCGTATTAAAACTAAATTGGTCACTGAAGGAGAACAGTGAGATTACCCTCCTTCTAGGAGACTGTGGCGTGCGTTGGAGATGGGTTGTGTACCCTAATATATTTCACAACAAAAAAAAATAATATTGTTTACACTTCGCACTCCTATTTTTCTAAATTTTTGGTAACTTTAAATTTGTTTTATTTGTATTGAATCCCTCTAAATCTAGAGCTTGGATATACAACTTGACAAACAAAATAGCATTTGTCATTGACATTAAACCTTGGAGAACTTTTTTTAATTCAATTTTAAATAGTTTCACTTGACTAAATTGTACATTTTTAAAGATTCAATGAGTAAAATTTAGATTCAATATTAAAAAGATGATTTAAGATTCTGAATCGAGATTTGGATTGAGAAATATATGATTTGACCCATAGCTATTCAAAACCTTTTAGCATTATTATTATTATTGTTATTATCATTATCGTTATCATTATTATCATCCTCATCAGTATCATTATTTTTATTATTATTATTAGCACCACGTCTTACTACCCATTCGGGCTACATGCACTTACACTAATGTGTAATGGTAGGGTGATTGTGAGATGAAATGGAGGACCTACAGTTTAACGTCAAATCCGAACCACGATGGAGGCCTGGCATTCCACACATTCACAAGTTGTGATTAATATATGTCTTGTCATAGGTGAAGGAAAGGTTTGGTGATCAGATAAATCTGTGCTGGGACCGGGGATTGAACCCCAGATTCTTAGCACAAAAGTGTGACACCTTACTCCTAGATCGCCAGGTCACCCTTTTAGCTATATAATATGTTATTCAGATTTGATTTCAAAAATTTTACTTTCAAAATATTTAATTTGGTTTTAAATAAGCAAAACTTCAAATTTAAATTTAAAATATATGATTCACACAGGTTTAATAATCTCTAGAAATCAAACCAATTTTCATACTTGGAAATATCAAGCCACAAAGTGGTAGGGGTTGCCTCTTATTTGTAACTGAATGTTACGAGTCCCAATTCTTGCTCTGGCACTTAAAACACAACTTATCTATCCTAAAGTGTCCTAATCACCTTGATACATCAACGAACCAAACGCCATGGCCTCAGCAGTGCTCCAGTCTATTTTAGACCCTTCAGTTAATCTGTTTAGTCTTCCTTTCACATGAGTTTTAAGAAGATGAGGGTGGATATTCTGAAACAAGCCCAAAATGAAAATGCAACGACTTTGATTTACCTTTAACATTTGCTTATAGAAGATTCAACATTTATAAAAATTGGAGATTATTAGGAATTAAAAGGAAGTTCAGATGAACCTCTGCGGAGGCTATGTATAGCTTTGTCAGGTATAACGTGAATCAAGTAGTTGGGTAACTTATAATAGGGCTCTACTTAATTTATTTTTCCACAAAATCTTGCTAATATGCATACAGACATACCCTGCCTTGTGACAATTCTCTTGCTGTCTCTTCACTAATAAGACAGTTTCAAATTCTGACTACACTTTGAGTATACAACACCTGCTTGCTGAGACAATAATTTATCAACATGACAATACTGGATTCACAAATTATAAACTATTTATTATTATTTATTTTAGTTATAAATGGACTATTTAACGTCAGTTATGCACATATATTACTATTGCAGTGCAGTACAATACATACATCAACAAATAAAAAAATTACAATGATTCGCTATTCAAAGATATTGACTTTTCTTCAAATGTCTGAAACCTAACATGTAGTAATAGCAAGATATGATTGTATATATTAATTATGCTAGTATGGTAGAGATTAGGAAGGTAAAATCCAGAGAAATTGTACCTGTAAATGTGTGGAGAAAGCGTGTGAACAAATAAGATTAAATACCATTGTGTTTCACCATACAACCACCACTGCATTATTAATATAAAATAAATATTATATTATATTTTATCAACTAAAATGCATTACCAGAGGTGTAGTTGTTTTGAAATTTGTCAGTCCGATTAGCCACTTAGAATAAATTTTCCTAAACGTATCTATATTATAATAAAATAAAGGGTGAGTTTGTCATGAGTACTGCACAATATCTACCGCATGTAGAGGTCTGAAATTTTAAAAATTAGTAGCACTTGGGTAGTGCAGGTCTTAAATACACTAACTTTAAGATTACCTCCTACATACAATCATTAAACTAAAAAAATTTCTCCCAGTAAACACCGGGTACTTCAACTAGTTGAAAATGAAACCGATCAACAGTTTTAGAAACAAGTACTAGTGGATAACATAAAACTAATGATTCATCTGAGACAAAATTTATAATTAAAGTTAATTTGTGCTTTAAGAGGTTATGTCTATTCTATTACTTATTTTTTAAATGTAGTTAGTCAGAGAAAGTGCTCACAAAGTTGTGTGGGTAGGCGACAGATCTGGCTGCAACATATCGAAGCAGTTGCTGTTCTACCCCAGTGTCCCATGTTGTAACAGCTGCAGGAGCCTGTTTAAGACCAGACCACTGCCTGGTGAAATACGAACCCTACACAAACAAATTAGTCAGCAATATGGTAAGAACATCATCATCATCATCATCATCATTATCATAATCAACTGTTTCCAGCCTGTTGTCGGGCCAGTTTAGTAAAATTCCTCCATCTTCCTCTATTCTTCAACCACTATTCCTTCTTTAAATGCTTACATTTTTCTCCTCTCACACACTTTCTGTTATCTGCTCCTCCCATCTTTTTCTTAGCATCCCTTGAGGGCTTTTTCCTACATACTTAATTTCCATCATTTTCTTTGGCATCCCTCTTCTTCTCCAACCTCATTACATGTCATTACCATCTCAGTCTTGCTTTCTCTAATATTTCATGTAATCCCTGTACCTCCCGGATTTCCCGAATAACTTCATTCTTAACCCTGTTCCTCCTTGTCACAGCTAACATGCTCCTCACAAACTTCAACAGCAAGAAACAAAGTGTTTTATTTGTTATCTCTCAATTTAAATAAGTAAATAGTACTATTACAGTATGTATCACAGCTCAGATAGTGGGAACGTGCTCATCAGTGGGTAACCAACTCCAGACTTTCCCCTGGTTTAAATTAAAAGTGAGGGAAGTTCACTTTTTCAATTGTGAACAAATTTGAATCGAATAATATGAAATATTTACAAGGATGTATGTATTTAGTTATTTATTGGTGGTATTGTACTAGAGGTAGAGAAAAGAAAAGAGCTTTTCTTTCTCTCTTTATGGTATAAAAATACTTCACCCCTATTATATTAAAAACACGTTTACTATCTGCTCATTCACACGTTGTTTTTTCATTATGTAACTTGCCAAACTTCATGTTTAATCCTATGGATGTATTTTATGGGTGTATAGACATGTAGTTTTTCTCAAGTCTGCAGGCCTTGTCTTCCTCCCCGCCTCCCTCCTACTTTAATTTAGTCAAATACTTTGTTTTCTATGTAAGTAGTTATATTTTTTTAGAGTTGGATTGGATCCATTATTTTACAAATCCAAACCATGAATTTGAATCTTAATTTTATTTACAAATACTGAATCTTGTAAATAATTATACATCTAAGTGTAGATATAATAGATTAATATAAAATATAAACTGTAGCTAAATAATATTAGCATTTTATGTTATAATGCACTCAGTATTTCATTCATATATTCAGTTAAGTGTTAAATTAATAACCTGGGGTCGTTTGGTTTGTCCTATAATTATGTTGGGGCTGGAACCACCAATAAGCAGTATTCATCATTATCATCATGAAGTCTCCAGCCACTGGCCAGGTCTGTTTGAAACAAAAGCTTCTTCAACGTCTCCTTTCTATCCACCAACTCTCCTCCTCCACCATAAACCAGTCCTTTTCTTTATCCTCCACACTCCCTTTAACCACCTGTCCCTTGGTATTCCTATTGGCTGCCTGCCCTCCACTCAATATTCAACACCTTCATTGGTATCCTCTCCACTTCCATTCTCCTCACACGGTGATCCAGCTTAGTCGTGACTTCTCTATCCTGTCCTGCATTAGCTCCTCCTTAACTATTTGTCACATCCACTATTGCATACTATATGCAGTATTCAAGCACTAAAAAATTTCATATTCACAATTTTTAAAAAAGGTATATTTTTATTCATTTCAAATCTTGAATGCTGATATTTTATCAAATCCTCAAATATCCGTGAGGGTTTAAGGGTTGTATCATTAGTATGTATTTACATACCTCAGGTTTGGAGGTGTCCACCTTTTTCAATTCTTCGTTGAGCCAGCCATTGTGTGTCTCAACTATGTTAGCTACATCATCATTTGTAAGCACTCCCAATTTCACTAGCTCAGCCGCATAGATGTCTGGAACCGTTCTGGAATCAAGGACATTGGACAGTATTTTTTTTTATATCTCTATTTCAGGTTGTAAACTGTCCAGAAAAATTATATTTTAAAATTCCATAACTTTTCCAGGTTTTCCAGAGCCAATTTCCAACTTTTCCAGTCACCATATATTACAAACATTATTGTATTAAGATCCAATTTAATGTAATAATATGTTTAGACACATGCACATTCTGAAGTTGTGTTACTCTATGAAGGGGTTAAAGAATTCCAGCCTAAAGCAATGAGCTATTGGGTAGTAAGATATACATTAGATTTCAGTTAAATCATATTGAACATTTTAAAGATCACCTTACACCAGTAGAGTTCAAAATAATTGCGAGACAAATTCGTTTTTAGTTTCTTCTTTATATAATTTAATCGAATTCTCATACATGCACATAATTATGACTCAATTTGGCTAAAAGTGCAGTGTATAGGGGTTGGAGAGACGACAAGAAAATAACATACTGACTGAGAACTTAAATTCATTTACTCATATGGTACAGTTGCGGTAAAAGAGATTTGTGATAAGTGTTAACTGGAAGAAAAAAATAAATTATAACTATTGTAAATGAAAGTTTCGTATTATTTTAAGGAATATGTGAATATTCCAAAAATTTTATCAGACAAATACCATGACTTTTCCCTGACCAAGCATATTCCCTGACTTCCTCCTGTTTTCCATTTCAGAGACACCTTGTATAAAAATATCTATCAGTGAAACATTTGAGCCACAATAACAAACCTTAAGGCTGAAAGTACAAATATTTTGGAACTTACACCAACTTTGACCAATCATACTACAGTACTATCAAATATTCGAGCTCTTATTACCTTTTAGTAGTTTAATTATATCATCAAGAGAATTCAATAATCTCTCAGAGATTTGTTTTCAAAACTTGGCAGGGTCAGAATTTAATTTTCAGATGTTTTAAGAGGGGTGTAAGAGTTATTTAAAAGTTCTCTAAACAAGTGGTATAAGGTTCTAGCAACACCAATTATCTACTAACACTTGTAAAACATTTGCATGCAGAAAAAATTGACATACAATGAAGAACTGTTCTACCAAGACATATAAAAAAAACACAAACCTTCGCGAATGAATGATCCTATACAAAGCAGGGTTAGTAAATGTCGGATCATCCAGTTCATTGTGGCCCCACTGCCTGTAGCAATTCATATTAACAAACACTTCTTTCCGGAATATTCTCTGGTATTCCACTGCTAAACAAGCCGCTTTCATCACCATCTACAAAGTTAAGAAGTGTGGATTATAAATTATGCTTAATTATTGTATATTTTTATCCTTATTTATTTTAGGTATTTAACGTGCAGTTTTTAAACTGATTGATTATAATATCTCATGAGAATGTCTATGAGCGAGAGCGAAAGGGCCTACCAATTTTGCCGGAAAGGTATTTTCACATATCTTCCAGGGTTATTTTACATTGTAAAGTGGTCAGGTCTTTAGGCCCTTAGCTCTCAACCTTTTCCTTTATAAAATTATACTAGTTTTTCCTTTAGTTTACATATTAATACACTCAAGATACTGAGAGTACTAAACTGATAAATACATTGTTCTTTTCCATTCATCTAGGCCTAATTTAATTCTCTTTATTACTATCAAATGGTTAATTATAAGAAAGTGTGGGGTTTTATGGTAATTATAAGTTATGTAAATCATAACCAAAGTTGTAAGCAATATATGTTTTAAATTTCAATTCATTAACTTCATTTTCGGGCCTTTAAACTTATAATATAATAGTTTTTCATTATTTAAAGTCTTTGTTGGAATATTAGAGTCACCCAAATTTATTACTTTTACTTTTCATTTTTAGCATCGTGCAATGTATCAATAGCTGAACCCGGAAGCTGTGAGATGCACCTGTTTCTTTCACGTGTAGTCTTTCAGGGGAGGGGGAGGTTTTGGCACGGACTCCTGACCAATCAGTGCCTCTGGTTTAGCGTCTGTTTTTTGACCTTATCTGGAAGGAAAGCGTCAGACGCGGACACTGGCCGGTTAGCACGCAAAGAGTAGAGACGGGGGAACTAGCCGGTTAGCACTCAAAGAGAAAAGACACGTACTTATTGTGAACTTATCCTAACGGGTAGAGACAGTCTCGAGATGGGGGAAAGTAGAGGGATACTAGGTGGCTAAATAATTCATTTTTCTAAATTAAGCATCTGTGATGATACCATGTAAATGATTTCTTTAAAATAAAACTTCAAATTTAAATGCTACGCTAAACAATATATTTTTTTAATCGGCTGTGTACCTCTACCCCCACCATTATATCTATAACCCCGAGATGCTCTACCGAAACTGACTGCCGTGGACGACAAAGTAGGAAGAAGATGAGCCTGGTGTTCTCAAATCAGCTGACCGGAGACGGCCGACTAGGTACAAAAAAGGTGTACAACGTCGGGCTAGTTCACAACCGCAGATGACTGTTGTGGTGACTGGTTACAAAAATGGCGCCTAACGCGGAGATATTAACATCAGATGACCAAAGTGACGACTAGTTACAAAAATGGCGCCACAACGTGGGGCTAATAATCAAATCAGCTGACGGAGCTGGCTGACTAGTTACAACATCGCACAATCGACATGAGATCAATGGCTTTATTTTCCCTCTGAAGGGAGTTGTGCTGCAGATTTTTATCGCCCAAGAAATATAGGTCCGCCCTGATTGAGTTTGAACCCATAAACATCGGGTCCTGAGGCTAGCACTTTACCCCAAGACTACCGAGGCCGAAATTATTGTATAATATTAATGTTTGGGGAGAAAGGAAGCCCAGGTATCGGCGATGTTCTGATCATGTCACCATTGTGGGTGACATGTTGCAGTTTTATTAAATTTTAACAAGTTATAATGATGATCCATCCAACATTTTAGCTCAGGCGTTAGCGTGTCTGCCTACTATGATAAGGGTCCCAGGTTCAATTCCTGGCAAGGCCGAAAAATTTATCACTGATGAAATGTGGGTTTCCCCCTTTCAAAGAGATGAATTAATGGGCGGGGACTGGATGTTGTGCCTATACTAGTCTTAAGGTAGATTATAAGGCATCTAAAGCTACAACATGCCTAGCAAGCCGGTAATAGAGAATATATGGCTTGTTTAAAAAACTAACCCAGGCCACTGGCTGGAAACAGTAATGGATGTAATGATGATCTGATTATACCTTCTCGTTACCATGTCTAATTGTAATATTATGGTCTGGGTCTAAGGTTGGGACATGGGTAGCGAGTTTCAGTAATAAAATTCATTTAGTTGTGCTCATGGAGAGACAGTTGTGTAATTTATGTTGCAACAAAGTCTTATATGCAGTGTTTTCAGATATCACACTTATGCTTGATTGGTAAAGGAGTATTAATTTAAAATATTAATCAACTATCGAACCCTGCAGTAATACACCATGAATTAAAATATTTTAAAGAAAACCTTGACTGTCTTTATTTATGTCTCAGATTCAAGGGAAGTTCCCAACCGGGATAGCAGCACGTCCTGACAGTATCATGTCAAAAAGAGGTGTGGTGAAATGTAACATCACTTTGAATCAACTGTGGTAAAGATTCTTTGTCATTCGTTGCCCCTCTTCTATAATCTAAAAGAACCCACTGTTAATTTAATTACTTTTACCAATTCAAAGTCTCATTAAAGGTGCCCATGAGTCTAGAATAATATTATAACAGTGCGGTATTCAGCAATAACCAGAAATTAGCTCTACAGTCTAGAGGAATTGTAAAGGATAGAAAATTATTTTATATATTCAAATATTAATTAGTTAAAAGGGATGAATAAAACAATAAGTTAAAAATCTTTGAAACTCTACTCAGAGTTTGCATTCAAATACTAGTATGGGATATTAGTCATATTACTTATTAGTGTTTGAGGTGTATCAAATTAAATATAGATAGCATAGTAATCTAATATAACAGGCATATTCAGTGCCTACAAATCATAACACAAAATATCCTTACTGAATTTCCACAAATTCAATGTTATTTATCTTCATAAGTGAATATATGAATTAAATATCAGGCCAATATAGCCTGATTTTGGTAGGAAGAACAGTATCTGGTAGATATTAAAGTTAGTAAAAGTATTTTAATATATTCATACATCAAGTCGTGCTAGCTGCAACTCTCACTTTTGATAGACATTATCAATACCTTTAAAATAACACAAATAATATTGAAAAATGTTATCAATTTAGGCTGCAAATAAATATTTTTGAATTTTCTAAGCTGTTCTCATAAACAAAATCAGGACATAGTTTGGTTTTAAGGTAATGGGGAGGTTTAGGTTCAAATTCCAGACAGCATTGTACCGAGGGGGGTTTTCCACAAATGTTTTCCCATTCTCCTTTCATGCAAATGTGAACACATTTTCTCTAAAACCATCCGTTCCTCCCCCTTACCTCATTACTATAATAAAATATGTGTAGTAAAATAAGGTAACAAAGTTACTTCTGGGAAATCTCCATTGACATGCACCACTGGAGCGGAGATTGTCTTGGCCAGGTCTGTTACATGTCGGGAAGATTTCCCCCTCTCGGTCGGTGTGGTGAAGCCCAATTGGTTGTTAACGATGAGGTGGATAGAGCCCCCCACCTCAAAATGAGGCAGGGCTGAAAGGTGGAGGGTCTCCTGGTTGATTCCCTGCCCCGTAAATGCAGCATCTCCATGAATCTGTGAGAGAGCTGTTAATTAAGCTAAAAAGGGTACATTTCTATATGAAAGTATAATTGTGTGCATATATTATGTGTTACCTATTTGAATTAATATGATTTTGTGATAATCTTGCCAATTACTTAAGCTATTTGGCATTTCACCTAAGTTTCATCAGACATTTTCAGCCTAAAATAAGGTGTGAACAAAAAAGAAAGTCTCCTTTAAATTATTGAAGAATACAGTGTTTAATTTTTATGATGTCCTGAAAGACAAAATTTAAATTTAAAAAAAATTAGCTAAGAACAGTTTTTTACAACAGTATTCCAATATAAGTGTGTGTGTTTAAAAGTAATTAAGCAGGCTAATGATTGTCAATCTTAAAACAAGAGGGTTATGGCAAAGACTAGACACTTTTTTAGTAAATGTCGCAGTTATGTATACATTTATACACAAATAAAACAACACACAAATTAACTAAGAAACTTTAACCTAGTTTTAATGGCAATATAGCAACTTTAATTAATTCAGATTCACTATGAATAAAATATGCTAACATTGAAGTACTATTTTTATAGTGATAAGAAATCGTTTTAATCATATCGAAATGCCAAAATTCTTATAGTAAATATGTTTCTCTGGGAGTTTATTAAGTTTGATGTAGGGGGTTGTGTACGAAATGAAAATGTTAACCAGTTATTTATATCCAAAATAACTAATAGCACATAGGATCTTTTGATTTTAGTGGAATAGCTGTAGTTGAGTCCACCAAGGCAAGAACTGGCATACTCTTTTTTGAGGATAGTGAAGAGCATTTTTGTAAAACACTCCTCTATATTCAGCCAGAATGTGAACCATGACAATGGAAACTAAGAACAATGCACGAGTCTAATACCTTAAGAGCCCTCAGCCATCACTATGGGTAACATTTTATTTCCCCTGGCTGTCATTCAGAGCAATCAACTTCAGACATTTGCCAACATGTTTGTTTGTAGAGTGTGTGTAGCACATACACTGGTGTCTGGAATACAAGTTTGTTTGGAGGATGTTTGTAGATCAAGCACTGGGGTCTGAGATAAAAGTTTGTTTGTAGATCATGCACTAGTGTGTGAGATACAAGTTTGTTTGTATATCATGTGCTGGTGGCATGTGGTGGAGGTTATTTGTAGATTGTGCACTGGTGTGGTTAACAAATGAAGATCATCAAATGTTCAAAAAGAAATGCTATAAATACCTGTAGGTTGATAACTTTAGTGCCCCACCTGAAGGCATTCACAGATGAATAGTTTCCGTCACCCAATGATTGTTGGCGGGCCCTCGTCTTACCCATGGACACTGGGTTCACAGCCTATGCACACAAGCAGAGAAAAACAAACTGGCTTTGATAAAACAAATTCATAAAATGTGTACTAAATAAATGTCTACTTTAAAAAGAGAGAGAAAACTAAACAAAGATAAAAAGTACTTTTAGACTTTATTTAAATTACTTATGATATTGCTAATATTGGCTTTTAAAGTTTAAAGTTATAGCTTTATAATATTTTTATTTAAATAAAATATGACTAAGCCTATAAGATTTATCATTTTAAAAATATGTTTTATCATCTACATAAAAGTATGTAGTTGAATTTTCTATACCTTCAGTTGAGTGGGTTGACAGTGTGTTAATTATTATTTTATTTGCATGTGGGTAGGGGTGTGTGAAGTCCTCTTTTTAACTAGAAGCAAACTCGAATCAACTATATGGAATATTTCGATAGATGAATCATAGTTCAAATATTTTTTAAGTGGTTTTGTACTTTAAAAAGTATTATTTTATTGTTATTTATATATCTGTTTGACATAAAATTACTTGGAAATTGTTTCATTGCACTTTTTTTTATTATTTGATTTAATTCTGAAAAATCCAGTTTTTACTTTACATCCATTACTGTTTACAGCCTATGGCCTGGGTTAGTTTTTTATTCAAGCCATATATTTTCCACTATTGGCTTGCTTGGATTGTCGTAGCTTCATATGTCTTATAATCTAGCTTAAGACTAGGATAGGCACAACACCCAGTTCCCGGCCATTAATTCATCACTGTGAAGGGTAAACCCACATTTCAACAAGGATATATTTTTCGGCCCCTACGGGAATCAAACCTGGGACCCTTAGCTCAGTGGGTACAATTCAATTAAAATAATCATATACATATTTAAGTTAATTAATCAGACCAACAGCTCAAAATGACAATAATTGACCATATATTGATCGCCATGGCCAAGCAAGCTTTCAACAAGAAGAGTCTACTGATGACCAGGAAGTTAAGTTTGGAAGTGAGGAAGAAACCGTTGAAATGCTAAATTTGGAGCATCATGCTGTATGAAGCATAAACTTGGACTCTCAGCATGATGGAAAAGAAATACTTGGAGAGTTTTGAACTGTGGTGCTGGGGAAGACTTGAGAAGATCAGGTGGATAGAGGAACACAAATGAAAAAGTCCTAAGAAGAGGGGGTGAGATGAGAACCATTTTGGATGTAATTTTTAGGTACAAATCAAACTGAATCGGACACATACTTAGGAGGAACTGTCTTCTGCATGACATTATAGAAGAAAGGGTTGAGGGAAAGAGGGAGCTTATAAAGGATTCAAATATTTGATAACTTGAAGGAAAGAAGACAATTCTGGGAGCTGAAGGAAGCAGAGGACAGGGCACATTGGCGATTTAAGTTCACTGACAAAAAGAATGGATATGTTGTAAGAGAGAAAAAATAATAATAATAATAATATTAATAGTACTAATTATTAATAATACTCTATGCCATTAGGAACTCGAAAGTTCATTACCACTCTCACAAAAGTATGCCACCTATTCCTATCTTGAGCTAATTCTATCCAGTTTATCTCATTAAACCCTATCTCTCTCAGATTTATCCAAATGTTATCCTCCCATCTGCGTCTGGATCTTCCCAGTGGTCTTTTCCCATTGGGTTTGCCATTCAATACCTTGAACGCGGTTCTAGGATAATATTGATGATGATGATGATGATAAATTAAGTATTTTAGCTGTTAATATTGGCAGAGCTTCGTAAATGTCAAAGCAGGAAATTTTTTCAAAGCCAAGTCGAAGCTAATATTTGTTCTGAAGCCAAGTCGAACTTTTGAAGCTTCGCAAACCCCTAGTATGTTTAATATAAAGGATTATTAATGGTGTAAACTTAAATTTAAAGATGAGAAAGGGTAGAAAAAGTGCATCCATATTTGTAGAAAGAGGATTTAGCTAGGATTGGAATCTCGACAACATCCATCAACGAAGATCATATGAAATTTGAGTAAAATGTCTTAGACCACATAGCCACCAATTCAAATAGTTGGTGGAAAGAGAGAATTGATCCACTAAGGCTGATTACACACAGCATGGTTATTTTCCTGTGGCTGTGCATGGGCGGGAGTTAACTGATGTTATTTGGCGAGTCGAAATCTTGCCATGCCGTTATCACGCCGTGTGTACCACGGCAACCTGCTGTAGCCTACACAGTGCCGTGCCGTGTACAACTACGGGAAAAACCTGTCCTGTGTGCAAGGAGCCAGAGAAAAAGAACAAATGCTTTGTAAAAATCGAGTTAAATACTGTTTAAATTTATTGCTAATATGGTTTATAAAGTTGCGGTATTATCTCCTAAGACCACATAAGTATATTATGATGTATTTAAGTAATTAAAACCTCTAGATGTGATGGGTTGTTTAGAACGGTCACATGAAGAGATGTATCTCCAACGTTGAGATCAACTGAAGAAACTGGAACAAAAGTAATAATTATTTTGCTAAGTCATTAGGTATAAATTTAATTAGAAAGATCTTAATACAGGTTGAAACTCTTTTTATAAGGTAGAATAAAGCTTAAAACAGAAAATAATACACCACCTTTAACAACTCTTGGGGGGTGTTCAGCCCAAATTAGTAGTAAGATGCGCTACTAAAAAATAAAACTCTTGGTCTCTTACAATACACAATTAAGGGCTAAAATACAGCCAGAATACGAGTCAAAACAATAATGTATAACCAAAACCCTCGGATGCAGATGTAAACAACTTTGGCGCCTTTGTACTGCTAGTAGTACAGTTATGGTAGCCACCCCTTAAACTAATGGTGGCAGATTTAAAACATTCTGAATCACAGAATGCCAAACAAAAGAGTTTCAATCTGTAACAGATTTTTGAGTATTAAAAATGTACTTTGAGGATAAGTTTTGTCTTTGGATCTTTTTGCTTCATGAGAAGAAATTAGGGGCTACGTGAATAAATAAGGAGTGGCTCCGATCTATAAAAGTGAGATTAATGGGCAGAGGGCCATTGTGCTGATCACATGACAGTGTTTATCTGCAAATGTGAGCACTATTATCGCTAACAACGAAAGCCGCTCAATCATTATAGCTTGATTGCAGGCTCACGCCATGGATTTTTTTTTTGTAGATTGATGATTAGCCAGAAATATTTGTGAACCCCTATCCTTAGCGTGTAAAAAAATGGTAACTGGTGGCAAAATTTTAATTTTCATATTTTTTACATCACTAAAATATAAAAGTGATTGACCATGGCATAAAGCAGTGTTTTCTAAACTATTGCCAGTCGTGTAACCCTTTGGGAGTCATGAAATAATCAATGTGTTACATCCAGCTCTTCATAAATAAATTAAACAAATACCTGCTATCTTTTAAAGTATAGACAATAATTCCAAATTTTAATAAAACCCAAGTGTCAATCTAAAAAACTATGACAGAAAGGAAGAAAGTCTTATAAAGTTAATGATTTCACACCAAAATTTAATCTATTTATAAAATTTATTATCAGCAACAAATATTCCATGATTATTAATATAGATGTGTGAGACTCGAAAATATCTTGAGTGAGAGGATAAAACATTATCTTGATCTCGTCTTGAAAGTTAAAAATAAATTTTAAAAATTCAAGAAATAAAGAAAAATGAAAAAAAAAAAGCTGCTCTAAGAAATGTATAAACAAAACAGAGAATTTATTATTTCTAATAAGAACATACTGGCCCAAAAATAAGCTGCACTTTTCCCCCTAAAACAGCCTTTTTTGATAAATGTTTGGTTACAAATATTGTTTTCAAAATAAAACTTTAACATTATAAACTATAACAATATAAATGATATTATAAATGGTATCATTATTTTATTAATTACATTACATGTGTGTGTAAGTTATATCTTAAGAGTTTAAATTAACTATAAAATAATTCAAAGCAAGCGCCACCCAAAATGTCAAAAGGAGCTTTAACACACTATAAACTGTGTATTTATACTTTAGTAAACATAATTTAAATGTTTGTACTTTTAAAGGAAGTTTTCTTGTCTTGTTCTAGCGTCTCTATATTTTTTCATATTCTCGTCGAAATATTGTCTTGAAAGAGTGGTTATCACACATCCCTAGTTAATAAAGCTCAGTGGTACGTAACGTAGTCCCAGAAATTATTTCCCTACCACTGGGATTATATGTATCATAGTTAAGGAAACACTAGAAAGGAGACTTGGTAGTATACTCACTTAAATGACTTGCTACGTCTCCTGTTGCCTTCACATTTGTTGGAAACTCTGACAGGCCTTTAAATTTACGAAATAGTTGCACAGGGGACAACCGCAGTAGACCAGCCAGCAGGTTGAAGCGGCCACGATGGGGCATACCAATCACTATCTGTTCTACACCGTCTGAGAACATCACATGCATGAAACAGAACATACTCTTGGGTTAAGACCACAAATGGCTTCTAGTTTCAAAAGACAGTAAAAAAAGTTTCAATTTTGTTTAGTCACAAATTGGTTGTGACATGACCAAAAAAGTTGGCAAATGGGGCAAAAAGCTCTACTCACAGACGTAGCTATCCTTCTGTACAAAAAGTTCATGTTCAATTTCCAGAAGAACATTAGTTCTCAAAGTGAGTGCTGCAAGTTTTTCTAGGTTTATCATGGAATTTTGAATGCAATGTTATTGTAGAAAAAAGAAAACTCAATAATTTTGTTAGTTATAAAAAAAAAAGCCAAATAAACAACATTTTCTATTACCGCCCCTAACCTCAAAACTTGTCAGGCATTCAACTTGCAAGGAACGCAACAAAAACAGCTGTTCTTATTAAAGGGTAAACTTCACATACGCAATTCTCTTGACCCTACTATTGTGTTGCCTACTTAAATGTCCATTGTCCAACAATAACTCATGATAAATAAAGCTATGCTTATGTGAGGAATGCCAGGCCTCCAACGTGGTTCGGATTCTACGTTAAACTGTAGGTCCTCCATTTCATCTCACAATCACCCTACCATTACACATTAGCGTAAGTGTGTATAACCCGAATGGGTAGTAAGACGCAGTGCTAATAATAATAATAATAATAATAA
>CABFOV010001569.1:83982-112338 GCA_902141375.1 Timema poppense
CCCCCCCCCCCGAGCTAATAACACATGTTTCAGTGTTTAAAAAGAAACACTAATCATAAATAAAAGAGTATGTAAGACTCGGTGTGTGGATGTTATTCAAGCAAGGGGATTATGCAAGGATAGGGAAGTGTAGAGAAAGCTAGTGAGGATGGATTAAGTATGGCGGTTTTTTTTTAGCTATACCAGTTTTCTGCCTACCTAGTCAGTGAACGGCATGATTAGGTATGTATGTATTAATAATAAACTAATAAAGTTTCTTCTGAGCTAAATTTAAGACATAAAATTTTATTATTTGGTATATTAATAAATTTGTTTGGCGAAAATCAAAATGTTCTTTATCTAACTAGATAGGGGAAATACTCTTGTATGTGGCAGTATGCCCCTACCTTTTGCCGAAAGACGCATAAGTTCCATAATGAACGCCATCATGCTCTCCGCACCCTCACCACCATACCTCTTCAAAGTAACAAACTTGGTTGCTAAAAACTTGTCCAAAGTCTGTGACTTAAGCAACTCTGTGGCCAATGCCACCTGCATAACTTTGTCCACATTCTCCGATCCAATCTGCTCTATTCGCTTTGTGAACCACTCTATTTCTTCTTCCTCCTGTAAAACACACACACAAACAAAATCCTGTCATTTTAAATATATATAAAATTTACTCAAACGAGAATATTAAAATCACTTTCTAAATTATAAAACATGAAATGTGGATAGATTAAAGATTAATAATTTAACTGATTCAATTATTAGGGTGGTTATTTCTTCAACATATACATGCATTGGTGGCTGACCAATCACAAGGGTTAGCTTCACATTTCACAAGGTCATTGTTGATAAGGTCAGGGTTCAAATACCTTTCAGATACAATTGAACATGGTTTCCACATGTATTTTATCAATTTTCCACCATATCTCCAACACTTATGGAAATACACTTCGAAGTCAATGATTACCTCGAGATATTCAAATTCTGCAGATATTTTATCACAGTAAGTCTTTTCAAGAAATTGTACAGCTTCCTGCAAAGTTCCTTCCCCCGATGCAGTAGAGAGAATTCCTGAGAATTTGAATCTCTCTTGTTTGTCCAATCCATAACGCTTTGGGTCCAGAACAGGTAATGTGACTCTAAAATGAAATAAAATATTATTTAAAATGTATGTTAACAATCTAGTATAGCGGCTAAAAGCACAATTTCCCTCCCTTACTTATCTTACTAGCCATCCAGGATACTATGTTTATGCTAATAGGACCTGTTTCAGTGACTGCATGGTCTAAGGCGTCATTCTCATGATAGATGGACTGCTGATGACAGAGATATTGGGATTCGAATCACAGTCAGGTGTTCTGAGGGTTGTTTTTTCGAAAATTGTTTTCCACTCTTCCTCCACTCAAATCCAGGTTCACTTCCTCTAAATATAACCTTCCTAAACCTTAACCAATTAGCATAATTAGTACATAAGTGTATAACCCAAACAGGTAGTAGGATCCGGTGCTAAAAAGTAAAAAAGCTCAAACTAACATAAGACACTTCTTTCACATTGACACGTTGGATTCCCTCTAAAACCGCAGTCATTCAGCACCCAGTCATTTCTGATTCGAGCTTTTCCACATACATTTCTTAGATATCTCCTGACAAACTCATGCTCCACATCCGTAAAAGGGTTGGCATAAACACACTTTTATATACTGCCATCTTTGGCTCTTTCAATAACATTTCATTCTTTGCAATAGCCCACATACAACCAACTACTCTTCGAGATGCATCCACTAGTCTGTCAATTTCATCACCCATCCTTCTATTTTTACAGAACTTTCTGCCCAGATACACATACTCTCTCAGATCATTCTATAACATAATGCTAATAATATGCTTTCTTCAGATCAACGAATGCACAATACACTTTATTCCTTACTACCATACATTTCTCAATCCCGTGTTGCAATGCAAATATCTTGTACATGCAACCTCTACCTGACATGAAACCACATTGCACACCCCAAATCTTGTCCACAGTTATTTCACGCACCCTCTCAATTAAAACTCTCCCAAAAATTTTGCCTGGATAACTCAAACCAACTAATTGCCCTACAATTCTTACATTCACTCTTACTTCCGTTACCTTTGTACAACAATGTGGACTTTGTGGAACAATGACAGCATTCTTCCAGTCATGAGGAACATTCAAAATCCTAGCACACATTGAACAACTCCCACAATCTGGCAAGTTTTATCATACCCCCACACTAAACATTTCACTTGTGAGACCATCTATGCCTGGATCATTGAAATTCTTTAACACTTCCATAGTTTTTTAACACCTCAGCCTCATTACTTATTTCACTCGTCATAACATTTTCCCTATTTTCTGCTACTTAATCTATGTTTTCTCCAATCAAATGCTCAAAACACTACCTCTATCACTCTTTTATGTTGTTTTCATCCCAGATCTTACCACGTTCTTTCTGAATGCCACTCATTTCATTATCTTTACTCACATCCAGAACAGCTTATTTCTTTCAAAAGCATTTTGCATTCTTTTTCCTTCTTTTGACCTCATTTCTCCTTACTTGCCTTTACTACTTTCTTTGCAGTAATTTTTTTTGTATGTCCCACAACCTATTACTGGTACGTTCTGTCTCACTCTTCACAGCAATTATTCCTTTGTATGCTTCTTTCTTTTCTCTCACACCTTCTTTCACCTGTTCATTCCACCATGCATGTCTTACTAAGTAATACTAACAAACCTTTCATTACTTAAGTTGATGGGATTTATTTGTGCTTTTTTGTGACCATGTTTTCTGTATGCTGTCACCAGCCGAAAGAAATTACTTTCTTGAATTCTAGATTCCAACGTTTCTTTTTTGACTGTAAAAACAACATTTTAATATATTCAGGAGTGAATTTTTAATTAAAAACATTAGCCTTCTTGTTTTAAAAATATATCTAGGCCAATAGCTGAGTAATCCAAGGAATTGAATTTGACTACAATTGATAGGTAAATAAGAGTTTGAATCTATTTTGTTAAATTGCACTGAGGGTGGTTTTCTCATCTTATTTCCAAATTAATGCGGTGCATATTTTCTAAGCAACCTTTAGATTTTCATTAAAAACACAAATAAACATAGTTTAGAGAAAAATTGATGAATTAAATGGTTGATTAGGCCTAGCTTAGCTTTGCTTCAACATCAGTAATAGTATTTCAATAACATGTTTAACATTACATGTCCTGTATGAGCGAATAGCAGTTTGACAGCAATTTATGATTAATAAAATTTAGCATCCATTTTCCATAATTACTGTGCTAATCTATAGATTTATTTTTAGGTTATAAAATATATGAATTAATTAATTAATAACGGATCACTAAGAAACTCAATATGATCAATCTAAAATGGACGAAAACAACTTAAAGAATGGCTAGACTGTAAAATATAACCTAATTAAATCTATATACCAGTACCTTCTGTTATCTTGCTAACCCCAGGTTTGTGGCCATATACTCCTGTTTTACATTGATAGAATCTTCTTTGTTGGTTCCTGTATGACAGTTGCTGCCAAACATGACAATAACTTGACCTTGAATAACTCAGCCTGCCAGTAAGTAAACAAAACACAGCTGTTCGCCCAACAACCACAGGACCACATGCACCGGTTGGAAATAGCTTATTGGCTAATAAACAATTGTATGCACAACCTAATTGTAACATTTTTTTTTTATTGGTTCTTTGCTTTCATTCAGTTATCTGTAGATATACTTTTTCCCTCAATGAATTCACACTCTTCTTTTAATCAGAAATATAACATAATCGTACAGAACAGAAGTCCACACAATTAAATAGTGCCAAGGTCACTGTATAAAATAAACTTGATAATATATAGCTCATTCTAAAAATATTGAGTATCACTTGGAGTGACATGTTTTACAATGTTTTTTAATATATTTTAATATCTAGTGTCTGATGTGCGCTCAACAGGTTTATTTAATCATACCCTAAAAATTAATATGCAAAGCTCTTCTCCAGGCTATAGCATCAAATGATGGTTATTTGAAACAACTTTCATTAGAAGTGTTTGCAAAAAAAATAAGTGTGAAACCTTCTCACAGTTTGAGTTTTTTTTAAAGTTACATAAATAACAAATTTAATTAGATCCAACAGGTTTTTGTTCTGTCCAATCCTCACACTTTCTAAGCGCAGGGGTGTATCAGCACACAACTTACAAACCAACTTGACTTAGGGCTGCAACACTTAAATCCCAACTCTAGTACTACAAATTATAATGTGTCCATAGTAGGGCAAGTACTAAATTCACCCATCGATGAGAACTGACAGTTAAGGAGTCAAAATCTCATGGTATACATCCCTTTATTTTAGTCAAAATTAAAGTGATTGAAGATCAAACCATATTGGGAAATAAGAACACTGCAATGAATCGTAAAAATGTAGAGGATACAATTATTTAAAAAAATACTAAATTTGTTATACACTTCCAAGTTAAATTTTATTTTTAATAATTTGCAACTGTACATTAATTAGTCCAGTAACATATTTAATAACAAAATAATACAGTCATATATGAGTGATGTTATTGAGATAAATAGTATCGGAATGTTGAACTAAGATTAACTTTTGACCTAGTAGCAACAGTTATCAAGCAAACCACTGCCACATAGTTGAAAATAATCCAAAACAAAATTATCACATCCCACTTTCAACATTTATGACTTCAAATATCATAAGATTTTTTTGAGATGCCATTATTATTATAAGTAAACATTGGAAATAATGTTTTATTGTATTTGAAAGTTTAGTGGTTCAATTCCACAGAACACTCAATACAATTTATCTTTAGCAGTAAAGGAATTTTTTTTAGGATGAGTTTAATTAGATTCCCTTTAAATATCAGGTCAAAAGGTTATAATCCAAGACTAGAAAGCTCGATTAGTTTCACTATTGCTTGTAGTTTTACAATTTTTTTTAAAGAGGAAAACATTATTGGGGTTTACATCAATTTATAAGAATATGTATTCTATATACCATATTCTTAAAAATTAAGGATAGACCATATTTAAATAAGTGTCTTGATGGGTTAGCAATGGTATATTTTACAATGTAAACAATATTTAAATGCCGGTGAAGATGAAATATGTGGAATGTAAAAAATAGTTTTGTTGAACATCACAATAATAATTTAATTATTGTATTTGGTAACAGTCAATAAGATATAAATTATTAATAAAACAGATTGGTGTAAAGTTAAGAGTCTGTTTCAAATCTCAATTGTTCAGAAATTAACTAAAATAAAATATTAACAATATACATATATTGAAACCCTTATTAAATAGATTAGAACTTTCACTGTCTGACTTGTAATTACTTGTAGCTGTGATTGTATTTTATTGAGATAGTGTTTCACTTTACGAATATGGACTCAACGTCACGAGAAAAAAAAGGTGACACCAAAGCAGCAGAGAAAGAGAATCGTCCTGGTATTAAGTCTGAAAATGTGTCTTCTGCAACTGTGCCAAACACTTCTGGAATTTCAAAAATGTACGAGAGCTTAATTTCTTCAGGTTCCTGTTCAAAAACCTTTACTCAGTGCTATGGTGACCCGAAGGAGCAGCTCCCACAAGACACTTCAAAAGGAGCAATCAAGAAAGTTAACACAAAGCCTAAAATTGATTCCCACAAAGATGAACTATTTACATCTAAGCTAAACAGAAAACCAGTAAGAGATCTAACTACGCTGAACAAGATTCCAATACCAAAAACCTCTGCACTTGCCATAGGAAAGTGTCTCGAATCCCGCCGCAGACAAATGTCCAACTGGATAAACTGAGACCGAGGAATCCTCTTCAAATCAGCAATGCAAATGTCAATCAGAAAAGTAAGCCCTTGTGTCCTACTAAACCAAAGATACAGTTTGGATCATTAGGTGCACAAAATTTGATGATCTTCAAGGCCAAGCCAAATCAAGAACCCTTCAAGAGGGGTGGTAATGTAGGTTTTGAACTGGGTCAAAATATGGCTGAAGGAAGCTTTGGAAATAATACTAAAAGGCGGTCAGCTGCTGCTAAGAGGCGTTCGGATGCCAATTCGTTAGCAGGAAAAATGCCCAACCGAACCAGGGCAGGTGTTTTGGAAAGGCAGCAAAGCTATGCTAACGTGGTGAGAACGAACAAGGCACATGAACTCATTATGCAACGAAAACAGCTAGCTTCTAAAATCTCCTCGCCACAGCATTAACCAGGGTCTACTTACATTTTGAGAGCTGCACAGTAAATATGTTGTCTGGATCAGTAACATTCTAGCAGGGACACTCTTAAACCAACATAACGACCTAATTTTATTATTGTTCAAACAATGAAACAAAGCAAGATGAGGTTAACCTTTGAAAGCCATGTGAGTGCATTTATCATGTAATTGTGTGTCAACTAGAATTTAAACTCGTTGCTTGTTGAATGTGTAAAGACATTCACATAATTATATTATTATTGTACATTGTCCATTGGCACCAGTGTAAAGTGTGAACTGTGTTCTTTTCATTGTAAAGGCCATATTGTGTTTGTCCCCCTTTTATATATTTGTATCCACCTTTCCTGTACCTTCTTCCAAATTTACTATAGTAAAATACTCAAATACTTCATGGAAAGCTTCTTTGGCATTGTTAATTTATTATCGACATTTGTTAATCAAATTTACAAATATTAGGTCTACAAATAAATTTATATATTTATCATGTATTATAAAATTATGAGTTTTTATTTGAAATCGAAGTCAGAGTCAGTACATTTATACAAACTCCAAATCTGGCTCCGCCTCCACCTAAAACTGCTTCTGGCTCCAAATCCATGACTCTGATGCCCTGATTTTAAAGATACATATTCAAAAGTTTTTTTAAAAGTGTACAACACTTCAGTGACATTAACCATTACCCAAGACTACATACCTCAAATCAACTTAATATTGGTTCTTTGAAGTGATAGCTATTTCCTTCCACTTCACCCACTCTATTCTGCCTGCACTTTAATTGTTTGTTAAAAGCAAATTGTTAGTTCTGAATCAAATACAAATAGTTTGTACATAAGTTTGCAAAAAAATGTCAACTCCTGCAGGATACAAAAAGGAACAAGCTATCATAATACTCCTTTCATTATTGTCTAACTGTTCAATTGACTGGGTTATATCCTGCCATTGTTTGTGGTCCTATTTTTCAAAGGAGGTAGTCAATATATAAGTTAATAAAGAGGGCATGAAAGAGAGATTTAGGTTAAGTTAGTGTTAAAAGAATAATAAACCTGATTATTTCTAAATTATCAGCACACATACAGTACAGATAGCTTTTATAACACAACAATTTGACGAACAATCAGCTGTAGTCTGTTTCCAACACTCAAAGAAATCAAATGTATTTAGCAAATGCTTGTGTTATTAATGTGTGTGTGTGTTATATAATGTTTGTTCTACAAGTTCTCTACAGTAAGCAAGATTAATTGTTATCGTCATATACTTGTAGAACTGAGTGACAACATAACAATATAAAAGTTGTAGGTTGCATGGCCTTATTTAAAAATAGATAATTTTAGAATTAAAAACTAGTACATGATTTTCTGAGAGATATGAATTTAAAACGTCTTAAAGTCAATATATATGTAATGAAACAATGCTGTATAAATAATCAAATTCAAGTCGAGTTACAAGATCTGTGTTTAAAGTCTTCACACATGTCATGGACTAAAGGAATTAAGGCTTTTGATAAAGCCGGTCTCATACTTTGTGGGTGAATGTATTTCAAATGACTGTTTGAGAAGTGTAGGAGGTACATGAATGGCGAATGTTCAGTCAAATATTTGGGATTTGAGGGATTTTGCTTTGGGTGCGGTTTTTGGGCACAAATTAAAGGCTACCTGCGTAAGTATGTCAAGCATCTATATTACATGAGGGAATTAAGACACTATATTATTTGCAGCTACCAGAAAAATATTTTGATAACTTGAAGTCATCTTGTCATAGACCAAATGTGATACAAAATAATTTTTTTAAACCTTTACAAACATGGAAACTAAAATATAAGAACAATCTGGCTTGTTTTGAAACAGATGGAAACAATATTAGTGCATTCAAATTGTATTCCAAGATACATAGAATAGTTTTACAATTCAAACAGCAGAGCTGATAAAAAAAAAAATGAAACATTTATTTGGAATGTTTATTGTAAAAACATTAATTATTACTGATGGAAAGGGTTCATACAAATTTCTTCCTATGTGCATACTTATGTAAAACACACATATCATATTAAAAAATAACAAATGATTACCAGTAAATTTTCTATAGCTAAAGTGTCAGGATGAGCAAAGTGGGTTTAAGTTTTGAATAAATGTACCAGCATTCACCTAGATGACTGAATGCCGCATTTTGGGTGGAAAAACACTCCTTATGGCCCCAAATGGTGAATCCCACACTGTATTTTTTTTTAGTAAAAACTGAGCATTATAAACATATTACTTGGTGGTTTGAGAATTCATGCAGTCATCTTCAGTTATTTTATTAAAATTCATATTCTTCATCCTGTGCCCTAAGGTTGGTTTTTGAATATATTTTTATTATTTATAATTGATAGAAGGGAATTAACCCAACCCTGGTTTTACCTTAGTTTGAGAAAATATAGCACTGATCTTCTAAGGATGGAACTCCTAATGGCAGCCATGCAGATTGAAGCATCAACAACCTAATAGTTTTTTTTCGGTGACAGAAAGGCCAAAGCTCAAATTCAAGCTGGGCTTACAAAGGGTTTTTTAAATAATAATATGCCACTTAAACTTGACAGAAATACTGGTACATTTCCTCTAAATTCAACCTTCTTCATCCCTATTCCATGTGGATATCTTGGGCAGGTATTAAAACGGAGTATACACACATGAAAAAAAATCCAACATGGATGGGATTGAAAGATAAACTTAGCAGGTTGCCTGAAGAGCATATGTAAAACAAATACAGTAGATAGAAAAAAAAGGTCGCCTTGATTGCTAATTCAGTAAATCAGTTCGGATTATAGGTAAAGTTTTAAGAATATTTATAGCAATGTAAAAATAGATTTTAGCTATCAACTGTTAAACAGTAATATTGTTGAACTCAATCTGGTTGAAATACTAAATCAGGGAGAGTTACAAATTAAATATGCTGTTAGCCAAAAATAAAGAATATGTATTAAAACAATTGTCTAGTCACACATCAAGAGGTCAAGTATGGGAATTATAAAGCACCAAATGCAACAAATAGCAGAATGTAATAAGATTTATTTGGAAGAAGTTATAGGAAAGGTGGATCAAAAACAGATAAAAGGGAACAAACACAATATGTATTTTATAATGTAAAGAATAATACAATTCACACTTTACATTGTTGACACTGGACAGAGATAATTACAGAAAATTGATTGTTACTGCCAAATCCTTTGACCTAGGTTTCATTCTATCAGAACTCATCGGGAGGGAGTGTGAAATATGCAATGCAACTTCCTAAAAGAGGAAACCAAAAAATACAAAAGGGAGAAAAAGGAAATTGGTAAATAATAATAATAAGACCCTTGGATAGGAACATGTAAAAGGAACAAAAAACATAAAGAACCAGTGGCAGCAATATAAAGTGTGAAATGTGTTCTTCTTTCCATTGTAAAAGCCATACTGTGTTTTTTTCCTTTTGTTTTCTATCCACCTTTCCTGTACCTTCTTCCAAATACATAAAATTCCTCAAAAAGTGAAAAGAGGTTTTCCTTAAAGAGATATAGAATGTAATAATAGTAACATAGAATACTAATTTTATTTTTGAATGTATTAAAAATTAAAAATAAACCTAAAAAAAAGTATATACATTATGCACTATATTCACAAACTGTGAATGAATAAGATAGGATCAATTCAAATTAAATGCAACATTTAAGATTAATCACAAGAAAAAAAATTATGGAATTTTACAAACTACAAATAGGTATCTACACAAAAACACAACTGTCTTTTGTTAACCTTAATATGTAATTCTGAGCCAAATAAGGGATGATTTCCAATTATAGTATTTACTTTCTCTAAATGACCACTATTTTCTGCAAGTTGCTTCTTTTATTAACAACACAAGTTTGAAATGGTGGCCAGATGACCTTCAAAAACTGGAAATGTGTTTAGTGTGGATGTTGCAGCTATATGTTGAGTAATTTGAGTTGGGATGGAAATAAATACATATTAACGTGATAATAAAACATATTTTGAAAGCCAAAAACATGCGTAGTGTGAATAGAAATCCTAATGGAGTAAGCCCTTGAAAATAAAGAAATAAACCATTTGTAAGCTATTTCAACACCTTAGCTCAGTTGTTAGCATGTCTGTCCACTGAGCTAAGTGTACAGGGTTCGATTCCTAGCATGTCTGAAAAATTTACCATTGATTAAATATGTGTTTAACCTTTCACATTGGTAAATTAACGGCCGAGGACTGGCTGCTGTGCCTGTCTTAGTCTTAAGTGAGACTCTATAAAACGTATGAAGCTACAACAGGCCTACCAAGCTGGTAGTGGAAAATATATGGTTTGAATAAAAAACTTACCCAGGACACAAGTTGTAAACAGTAATGGATGTAAAAAAAATGTGTAAGCTAAGAGACAAATGTGTAGACAAATTGTTTTTAATGAGATGAATAAATAAAAAATTGTGGTTTAGTTAATATTTATTGACCAATCCAAGCAAGGTTCAGTTTTAACTTGATCATTCAGCATGACTGATGTCTTGAACCATATGAGCCCAAGTTTATTCTTTATGAATATACATTTTAACAAATATAGTATTAATTTGTTTTTTGTATAATGATCAATATGGAAAAATATCAAGTTTGAATCCAAATAGAAAGTATGGGATCTATTTCAACATGAAATCCAAAAGATTAGTAAGGTTAGTAATGATAAGAACATGACATAATTCTTAGCATGAAGTACTCAGCATTTTTTGAATAGAGGAAGCAAGGTCTACCCACTACTCACATAACTACTAGTCTATAATGTAACAAACATATTTTATTAAAGACAGTTATGTATAAGTGATGAGCTAAAAATAGTCAATTCCAAAATTTTACTTTGAAAATAGAATATGGAGTATTAACATAGTTTTTAAAAGTAGGATTAAGATCTGTGTAAAAACATAAACCTCAATATAATGTTGATTTTAATCATCAATATGGTTGGATAAAATGTTCCATGCAATAAGTCAAAAAGACTAATTTGTTATCCAAGAGCTACTCTTTGTGAAGATGGGTGAGGCCAGGCTTAGCTTTGTATGCAGGCCAGCGGCAAACAGGGCAATGGTGATTGTCACGACTCAGCCACATCATTATGCAGCTCTGATGATAGTTGTGACCACATGGCAGACCACAGAGTGTGGCACCACGAACATATGACTCCAAACACACTGCACAGTCCGAGACAGGTAGCATTCCCACCGGGGTGATGTTCCCCTCATCACTACTATCCTCCGAGCCCTCTCTACCACTGTCTGTGTCCCATGCAAGTGACTCAGGATTAGGCATCATGGCTGGCAATAACTTGTCAGTCCCAGTTCGCTTGGTCAGACACGGACAAGGTGTACTGGCTGATTGCGATGAGTTGTCAACGTTATTACGTTTACACATGGAACACAACATAGTGTTCACATCACCCGTATCTACTGTAGCAGCCACACATTCCGAGCAATCCATTGATATTCCACAGTCGTGTGTCTTCACCTTTCGTTTGGCGTTTGGCGGACTAGATTGCACATTACGATATTTAATCCTTTCTAGATTACAGTTGCAGCAATGCATTGCAGTGTTGTGATACAGAGCCTTGCGAGGGTCATCTCCATCCATCATCAACTGGATCATCTCTGGCGAGTCATCTAACACCCTTGAAGACTCAGAGTCCGAGTTAGGTTCTTTTCGGTCCAAGCTTTTGAACTTCCATACTGGCAAATCCTTTATGTATTCATTATGAATGACTGGCTGCAGCCACAAATTCGGCACGGCAAGCCGTTCGATCAGCATCTCAATACCTTCCTCTAGTTCCAAGTTGTTCGACGGAAGAGGTCTGGAGAGTGTGGACATGGGACGAAAGAAACAATTGATCCAGTGGGAGTCCACAGGCAAAACTTCCCACCATGGACTACTCAAGGAAGATTCTTGTTCCATTTCAATGGGATATTTTCGTCTCAAAACCCAGGTTGAAGCAAGGCCAAACACAGTAAAGGAAGACAGAAACAAATATGGATGTATCATTAAAAGTTGACAATCCATCCTAATCATAGAACCAATATCGTTGAGGCTGACATAGCGTACGAATGTTAAAATATTTTCAGCAAAATAGCTCACAAAGGTAAATCGAGACATTGCTAAAATCGCCATCCAGGTTATCAGGAAGCCAAAATTGTATGAAAAAATATTCCACACACATTGAGCTAGCTGTTTCCACCACAGGCACAAGGTCACCTGTAACATAATGTTGGTTGTATTAGAGAAAAAGCTTTGGGTAAGATGCTGTTACATACAATATGTTATGCAAAAATTATTTTCTAAAAATTATAGATGGATCAAATTCAATATTTTTTAAATCTGAATCTCAAATCCAATTCTTTATTCTACTTAAATCATGACTCTCAAATTCAAATCTTATAAAACATGAGGAACATGAGATGTTTACTTCACTGTACATCAATTTTAAAGTGGCTATAAAATATAAAAATACTGACTAAATTTTGAAACTGTGCATATCCAAGATTTTTAATTTCAAATCAAATCTGATTAGAATATTTTGAAATTGAAATGTTTTAGATCGAATTCAAATCAAATATTTAATAAACAGAATTTTTCAAATTGAGTCAAAATACTTTATAATCAAAATATTATTAATTAAATAGTTTATAGTTGTATATTAACAAATCAAATCCAAATTGAATACTAGGCTAAATTATATATCTTTGAAGGGAAGTGAGGTTACTACATATCAGGGCATATTTAAATTGGGGTGGAGGATGGGGGTAGGGTTAAAGGGTCAGTTTACCCCCCTGTGAAAGCTATAAATTAATACAAAAACAAAATGAAAGTTCAAATTTTAGAAAGAAAATACAACATGAATAAATTATACAGTTTTTTTTTACTTTCTACGCGCAGACACCTCTTAGGCCTAGTCTACATGTGTTTTATTCATCCACGTTTATTTAATTTTCGAACATGCGCGTTATTTGTCTACGTTTAATAAATGTTCGATATGACTACGCAAGTGCGGAAAAAATATTTGTTTTCATGTAAGAATATTTGTCAATAGCGAGTAACGAACATTGTTCCGTATAGAGATGGTAGTTTACCAAACATCAAAGAAGACTAATCATCGCCTGAGAGCAGTTCATTCACGAATACTAAATATAGAGTATGTGTGGACAGTAGGAGCGGCGAAACTGTGGGGGACTCTGACCCCCTGGAAATAATTTGCCTCTACCTGGAATAAATCCCCCCCCCTCTATATATATATTTTTCACATCCTCTGATATTATCGAATATGAAGTTGAAAGATGGCCTTAAATAAAGCTACAAATGACTTCTAGATGCATTCTATTGTCAAAAATTTGCCGGAGAAGAGGGCTTCAAACAACTACTAGTCTAGAGGCATCTGACAGAAAAAGTCAGGGGAGGAAAGTTCTAAATAACTTCCAAGTTCATCCAAATTTCAAAAATGTCTGAGGGAAGAAAAATCCAAATAGCTTCTAGATGCATATCATTTTGAAGAATTTTCAGGCGAGGACCACCCCAAATAGCCTAGTCTAAGAAACAATTCAATTTTCAAAATGTTGTCAGTGGAAGACAACTTCAAAGATTATCTTCTAGAGGTATCTAACTATCAGTGGCTGCTCATCCTAAAGGGCACAAGGGAACGTGCCCTCCCACCTAAGCACCAAGTTATTCAAACAAACAATTATAAGCAATAATAATATTTAAGCTATATAAGCAAGGGAAATATTAAAATAAAAATAAACCTTTTTCTAGTTTTTCTTAAAATAATTATGACATTTAAAATTTCCCTAGACGAATCAACTATCTTCCCGATCAGGGCAAAGTATTGAATGTTCCCCAAGTCAAGGTGGACAAGAGGAATGAGAGGGAAGGGACAGTATTCTCAGAACAGCTCTGTGCAACTCTGAATGGGGCACTATTTGAGTGTTCCCCTATGAGTAGAAGCTTGGGGATTCACATCACTGGAGGGGAAAGGCTAGCTGGGAGATCGGTATTACATGGTCACATTTATTTGTTAAGGAAATATTTGTTCAAAGATTTACACTTTAGAACATGATCTAGGGTTTTATCAAAGAAAATAGCAATGGAGTGATTAACCTCGACGCGAGGGACAGTTAACAATAGAAATGAATTTAGGGCGCAAATATCCTAGGGGCACTTTTCAACCAAATGTATTTTTAGAATTTAAAAATGTAATATTTCAAATTAAATATTTTAATAATTATTTATAAATAAAAAATTAGCACCTAATTATTAAATCCAATATTAAGACCTTTTTTTTAATAGACTAACAACATAATCACTTCAATGGTTTAGACAAATTTGGGGTCGCTTTGTTAGTGGATAGCTTTGTAATTTGTTTAGATGCTAAGGATTATTAAGAGAAAAGAGAAGGAAGAGTGGATGATATTTTTGTACAAATTGATTAAGCGGGTGTGTTGGTGATGGATGTAATTGTTTATATTTTATTAATTTTTTTATGTTTTGAAGGTTTTCTTTACTATTTTAACAGCAACGAGATTATCACATTCTCATTCACAGCAGCTACACAGACCCCTTATTTCAACCTTAGATGAACTCCTATTCTCCCTATCTATACACTTACTAATCATTTTTAACCATTTGAGTTTCACAATAATAATATAAATATTCACTACTATATAACACAACTGTTTAGTTTTTCTATCCATCTATTTAATTCAAGTAATGCCATAATAATTAAAAACAATTAGCTGTGACAAGTCAACCTTGCAGTCCAGCCCAGAGTATCAGTCATCTCTGTTAAAAAGCAGTCTCTGAAGAAGATGTCCGTGGTACTGATCCTTAAAATGTATTTATGTTTTTTATCTAAACAATTTCTACTCCAGTATCACCCAGGTAAGTGTGCTGGATATCCCTCCTAATTTAAACCATGATTTAGCCTAGTGCTCTATTCCAAACAGCCTTACTATTAAAGATTTGTGGGTTCTAATATTTGAAGGTGCTGTTATAATAATTATGTTTGTGAACGGCACACAACCCAATCCCAATATTATACCTACATGAAAGAAATGCATGCTGACAAGCATGTTGACGAGGACCAGGCTGCACAGGAAAACGTCATTCATCTCTGGCTGTACAGATTTCAGGAACAAATTCATTGAGTCAAAGTTGAAGTGCTCGAACCTACGGCGTCCGTACACCACTTTCTTCTCTGGAGTTATGATCATGTAAGAAGGCACACGATGGTCCGACAGTTTCAGTTTCTTCCTTACCATCTCCGACTCGTCCCTCTTCACCGAGAGCATCCCAAACTTGATTCTGCCAGTGAACTTGATGCTGAGGGCGGCCAAGAAGAGAGGGGGGTGCAAGAGATGGGTCAACAGGAGGAGATGGGTCAACAGGAGGACTTTGATGTCCTTGCTTGATGAAACGGTGGACTTGGTGTTATTTTCCTGGCCATCACATTGATCCAGCCAATCACACTTCATTTCTTCCAGGTTCTGAATGGACTTTACTCGAATAGATAATTGGTCCCGAACCCATTCTATAACAGACTGAAAAAAAAAATTACTTCAAGTTATGTAGGCATATATCTATAGTATTTTTATCAACAGGGAGCTATTAATGGCTAATTTAATGGGTTGAGGATGGTAGTATTGAGGAAATATACTCACGTTAGCACGAAGAAAGGTTGACAAAACATATCAAAAACAACCTTCTAACGCAACCAAATGAGATTAAAATCTTGACTTCTCTGTCAACAGCAACCAAGTAGGTGAATCTAGTGTCGGGATTACGATCAACTTATGTTCACCTAAGGCTAACTTCGTACCTTAACGTAAAGGTTATCCTAGTGTTTTTAGATGGAAGCGATCATGATACAGTTCACTTAACTTAATAGATGTCCTGGGAGGTCTTTCACGTCAAGTGAATGTTACATGAAGGGTATCACTAAATCTAGCTAGCCAATCAGTATGCGAGTGATGTCTACAGGGCTATTTAAATTCATATTTGTTGGTTTTATGACCAAATATAATATATAATATATTTCACAACTCATGGTATTATTAAGCCAAAGTAGATTTAATCATAAACTAAAATAGGAAAGCTAAATTTATCAAAAAAGTTTAATGATAGATAGTTATTATATTGATAGAAAACAGTAAACATTCACAGATCATAAATACTTTACAAATAGTACAAATCAAAGATGAAAATACATATTCTAGAATGCAGATGTTTGGCTCGATTTATCACATTAAATTATGTGAATTGTGATGACACATTTGTTTTCTTATGTTGAGTGAACATTAAGTGAATGTTAGGTTAAATTGATTGTTATCTCTGCATAATGCCTTAAGAAAAAAAAAAACAGGGCAAGAAGGGTGATTTAAAAAAATGCACCAGTATATGTATAGAGATCAGAAAGAAAACCACAATGCAAAAAGAAATCATGTTCAGTGATTAAAAAGCCAGCCTGCCACTCTAAGTTTAAGGGTTACCCTTTTAAGTGTGTTGCATGGTGCCACTAAAAAAGCCATCATTTCATTTAGTATGCTTTAGTACCAATGTACATTTCGTTTATCCTAAAAGGTTGATGTTTTAGATTGACAAAGTACACTATTGCCTACGCCATAGTGGTTCATGTTAAACGAAGTGTACACACAAATTATTTGGGACAAACAAAATAATGATAGATAAAAGGATGAAAAATAGGAGTTTTGACTTTTTAGTAAACACAGTAGAGACTACCTACCTAAAAAGACAATAGTAACATTGTTTAAAAAACCATCATCAGAACAACCAGTCAGAGATTGAACCCTAGCTTAGCAAGTCACTTGAGCATGCTAGTGCAAACTTAACTCTACCGTTAATATTTATTGAAAACTAGCAAGGTTTATATTTCTTTTAAAAAACAGCTGCACTTGTTTATAAAATTCAAGCTCCTAATTAAATATCACTTTTTATAATAATAATGAAAACTCACATTTATATAAAATTATTCAAAGAACTGTAAGAACAATTTAATGGTTTTTTTTAAAATTTGCTTCTATAAATGTTTTTAGGTACTTTTAAGGTGGAAAGCAAGATACCTACATATAATTTATTTAAATGATAAACATATTAACAGTTTCTCTTCCAGGAATAGTATTTAGTTTATAAACTTGCTCCAAAAAGATAATTCTCAAAGACCCAAACTCAGTATCAGAACTTTTAATGAATTTCGTCTTCTTTGCTGCCACTAAAAGCTAAAGACATCTTTTCAAGCTACTAACATAAACATTAATGTGAGAAAATACCTAACATATGACAGTATAATCACTAAGGCTTGGATTTATATTCACTTAAAATCAAAGAGATATGTATTGATATTTTATATTTGCTTAGATTTGCTTTAGACTGTTTCCTTGGATTAGAGTGGATAAGTAATTAATAGACAGCACTCAGGTATTAAAATATAAAAATAAATCAATAGTGTTCCATTGAAAATTGGCTGAAATTAAAAATAAAGTGTAAACATTCCAAAATTGACTGAAGATATAAATGCTCTCCTCAAGAATATTCAAATGCTCAGAAGCATAAAAATCTTACTTGTGGTCTTGTTGACGAAAATGTTTTCATGACAACACGATCCTTAGCTCTAGTGCCTTTAGGTAGCGCTAAAAGTAGTTGAGGCTCATGCCAACCCTTGCTCATACACAATCTGTGAAACAAAATCAGTTGGCGTTACTTTATTTATTAGGTGATTAAAGCTTTTAGAACCTAGGATCATTGGCCTACTTTTTGTGAACTCGGAATCAGTAATCAATTGTACCGCCTTTGATTTCACACCATAGAAAGACTACATTTCTACCCAACAGGGGTTTGATCAAGTCACTTAAAGAGTGCCTAAAGCTTAGCTGAGCCCATCTCAAGACTGTTTAGCAGGGAAATTAGATAGGCCTACTTGATTAAGTTTAAATCAGAAAACATCAGAGTGTAGTTTTCTAAATTTTCCACTTTACAAAAGCAAAAATGGAAAATTAGTTAAATAGTAATTTTTTCATTAGAAAAAGTATTTTTTTAAATACCTATTACAAAACGGTTTTATCGGGACTCTTTGAAATAAATTAGAATACAGAATACTGCACCAGCATAGAACAGCATTTTTGATGAAAAACCATCACAAGAAAACCAGATAATGATAAACAATATTAATTATTATTATTATTATTATTAACCCCGTTCAGTTTATACACACGCTAATGTGTAATGGTAGAGTGATTGTGAAATGAAATGAAGGACCTTAAGTTTAACGTGGAATCCGAAACATGGTGGAGGCCTGACATTCCTCACATTCACAAGTTGTGATTAATACACGTCTTGTCAGAGTTGAAGGAAGGTGTTTGGCAATCAAATAGATCTGTGCCGGGACCAAGGATTGAACCCCGGAACCCCAGTACAGAAGTATGTTCCTCATACTATTTCCAGTTGGTACACCTGTTTTCAAGGTGTCCATGTTCTATTGTAACCAAGTGTAGAAATGTAAAACTCCCAACATTACATATTTTCTTACTTTACCTAAAAGTGGTGTAGTTTAGAAAGCACCCACTAACCTCCTGTCAAGTCTGCAGTCGAAGATGCCGGTCCGAATCGCAAATGGTGCAACCTGATTGCGGACAATGCGCCAACTGTAGTCATCTAGTAGCGGTTCACCTTGGGCACTTGCCGGTACAACTTGAACCAGCCACACACTGTCTTTTGTATCCTCTACCTCCTCATAGAAGTGTGGCCCACCCGTGAACTGGGACGATGAAGGTGCGTTGGCGATACGAGCCTTGTGGGACACATCTCCACCCTGGCTCTGTATCAAGCTCTCTACTTCGCCTTGAACCACCGATGCTGCACAAATATTAATTAAGCTCCTAATTAATTTGTAGATTAATCCTTTTATTGGTAAGGTTTATTATCAGTAGGCCTCCTGGATTCAACCCACAATGATTGTCACATAGTCTATGGTGATAGACTTGCATAGTATATGGTCACCAGTAACAGAGTTTGAATCTCAGTCTGGTTGTAGTTTTACTATCCTCTCCCCTATCTAATGTGTATCTTTAGCACCAATGGTTGTAATCAATTCATAATGATGATAATGTTTGTAATTTTGTTTGACAGATTAAAAAAAAATACATTCACAATCTTAAAGCAGCTTCCCATGATCATCTGTATTGAAGTATTTTATTGCAGTAAATTTGGTAATAGGCCTACTCATTAATATATATATATATATATATATATATATATAAGCCATTTCTGAAGGAGTTGGAATTGGAGAGTATAAAAAGAAAGGAGTCGGAGAATCGAAGCCTTGGTGTACTCACTCCACATCCCTGGTCACTACCTAGCCCTGGTGTTGATTGTAAGTATTATAAAAAATGTAGGCCTACTGACTGTCAGTGAATTATTTTTAAATAATACAATTAACACAATTCCTGATTATTTTAAATGCTTAATATAAAAAGGCGTAGAATGTTACCTAAGTATAAGTGCACCTTCATTATCAGGTAGGGGATGAGAAACTATTGTAATAAATAATGTGGAAAAAACACCTCCCAGTGTACCCGAACAAAATTTGAACCTTGACCTTATCAGTAGCAATCCAGTACCATATATTGTTAGCTGTACCCTTATACCCTTTGATCAACCAACCCAAAGGAATAGGATTGAATATGATTACTGCCGATACTGGAAATCTTATGCCGGGATCACGATTAACTTTACATTAGCTTCAGGTTAACTTAACATAACTTAACGTAAAGGTTCTCCTCGTGTTTTTAAGTGGAAGCGATCACACTGCAGTTAACTTAACATTCACTTGAAGTTCACTTAAGAGGTCTTTCACGTTAAGTGAACGTTACATGAAGGGTATCATGTGATCAAACCAGCCAATAATTATGGGAGTGACGTCTACAGGGCTATTTAGCAGGCTTAGTTAATTTGTTGGTTTTATGACCAATGTCTACTCTTTAGCTTCAGTTCTAATGATCGAACATGGAAACAAAATAATTAAGCTAAAATAGGAAAGAATCAAATAGCCAAAGTTATTATTTATGCTTTTAGTGAGGATTACTCCATCTAGATATAATATTCTTATATTTGAAAAATGACACCTGAACACGGGTTCAATTTCCATGTCCAGGTGTAATTTTTCAATTTTCAGAATACAAAATAGGAAAGCTAAATTTATCAAAAAAAGGTTTCACGATACATATTTATTATATTGATTTAAAATAGTGAACATTCACAGATCATCAATTTACAAATAGTACAAATCACAGATCAAAATACATACTCGAGAATGCAGATGTTTGGCTTTTTAAGTTACGTGAATCGTGATAACACATCTGTTTTCTTAAGTTAAGTGAACCTTGAAGTGAACGCTACATTAAGTTAAATTTAAATTGATCGTGATGGATGAAGTCTTTGACTATCTTATTAGTGATACGGTCATATGATTAAAGATATGGACTGTGTGGATGTGAATATAATTTCTACAGACCACAGACTATGAACCTACAGATACAGAGTCTGTAAAATGGGCTTTAAGGGAACACAATGTAGACTAGAAAAGGCCAGAGGTTAGTGGGGTTAGAAGAGAAACAAAGATATGGGGGAAAAGGTATTGTGTTGCAAAAAATATAGGATCTTTCTTTACTAAAAGTCACCACAGTATATTTTGAACAATTCAGACAAAGTTCAACAACTCACCAGAATCTTCCACCAGTTGTACCAATTCTTTCTTTTCGATATATCCAGTGTAACTAACACCTCGAGTCTCTAGAAGTAGTTTCAACTGACGTACACTGAGGATAAATGGATCCACTGTTTCTATGGAGGATATACTATTTTGGTACCACGGAAACCATTCAAATATACGCGATATTAAAAATACTAGGAATAAATAAATTATCAGAAGTGCAAGTTGAATCCAAACAGATCGCATTGTAAAAAATTTAAAGCGATATGAAATTTAAATTAATAATTGGAAATATGGGTGACATCTGAAAAAAAAGAAGAAGAAATATACTTTCCAGTAAATTACAACTATTTTATTTACTTCAACCTCCCAACAAAGACACATCTATATATTATGAAATATCAACGCTTAATTGATATTATAATCAATATGCAGACTTTATTGTTTCAATAAGAAGAAATTGTATCAATTAGATTGCCGTATAAGAAGTAAATTTCAAATCAAAACTCACAGTCAAGTTTACTTCTAATTTGAATACATCAGTATCGAAAAATTACTTTCACTTACCCCAAAAAGACGATGTTGATAAACACCCGTCTGCTTATGGTAAGGTCACTATTCAGTGGTCACGTGCTTTAAACTGCGGGAATTTTAGTTTACATTAAGGCAAACTTTTAGTATTGATTCGGGTTTTGATTTACTTGAGGTAACATTTTATAAATACATACATATATGAACACTTAAGATATTAATTATAATAGAATTGATAGTTATTTATTCACTCAATATTAATTTTACTACGCTCCCATTTAAGGGAAATTTAGTTTAGATACTTGGTTTTACGGTATAGAAGCTGTTGACAATTGAAGTTGCTCATGCGCAGAAGATAATGGAGTACTTTTGACATCTCTCATCTGTCAATTTTTGATCATTTGAAAGCTGTCTGTTTTTAACAAAATGGATAATCAAACGGACAGTCGATCTCAGCACCATGAACTGTTTCTACAAGAAATTGAAGGGATAGATGAATATTGGGGTCCTACATTTAGGTATGAATATTTGGTTTCTGTAAGGTTTTACTGTTAGGTACCTATTATGTTTTTTTTTACCTTTACAACCAGGGCCCTAGGTTGAATCAAAATACCCGCTTGTAAGGTCGGTGTATACGCAGGTACTTAAATGTTCGATCCACTTTCTACATCTGCGCATAAGCTAATGTAATGAGCAGTCATTACTTTTCATTTTATAATTCTAACAAATTTCTTTGTAATTTTAAAAGTATTGAAAAGTCAGTCTCTGAAGACTTTGTACATGGCCTATCCCATTCCTAGGTCATCAGAAAGTAGTATAAGCATCCAACCCAAACATGAACACTTACTCTATGAATTGGAAACTACTGACACAAGTAGTGTAGGGTTGGTCATCAGGTATGGGAGGCATGATTTACTGTTGAGTAGTAGCATGTTAACCTAAAATAGGATTAGCTTTCAATTTTTTTTCAATTGGATTCAGGCTAGTAGTTAATATTGTCTTTCTGATTAAATCCAGGGGAATATCACGCAAATAAACGGGACTATCTACATTTGTTTCTATGTCATGTTATGACAGCTAAAATATTTTTTACCATCTATACATACAACTAAAGAAAATTTCTAATGATGACAAAATTTAAATAGTAAAATAGTAGATAGTTTAAAAAATTAAAGATATCTGAGTGCAAAATATTTCAGAATCTCGAGATTTCATGAAACACATTTTGCTGACACCTGGAAGGTTAGGTTTTGTTAGTTTAGGATAGTTTATTATAATAATAATTGCATATTAAAATAATTCTGGATGTCATATTAAATATTATCCTCTACATACTAACCTTCTCTGATTATAAACTTAGCGAGATTTAGAATTTTTTAAATTGTATAGAAATATTTTGAAATATTAATTTAGTCATCATTGGACAGTTGCTTTTATTTGTGTGTGTAGCATATAGGTGAAAGACAATATTTAATTTCTCATAATACAACATATAGAATAATTAAAGCCACCTTCTTTTTGTAGCCTACTATTTCCAAATCTCCTTTATTTCAAACATTGACCCACCCCAAGGGGTGGTAGGTCATTTGGTTCTTTGGAGATCTGTGATGGTTGGCAGAGTTAGTTCACCATAGTGAGCTCTTAAGTCTGATCTTTAAAGTTGGGGTTAACATTTTATCCTGGTGGTCTCCCATTCTCTTGTCAGAAGAATGCTGGTGCATTCCCTGAAAAAGTCCTTCATTTTGTATCCTTGTGTGGCGCTAAAATAATTGTATGTTCGCAAAGAATGGACTCAAGAGAGTTTTTCACTACTTGTCAGTTAGGCTAACAACACTAATGTGATAGGAATGAGAAAGATAAATTTTCAAGTAAATGTATGTACATTTGCATGTATGCAAGTGGAAAACAATAATTTGAGGAAAACCACTCTATTAAAACATTCTTTGCCAAGGTTTGAAACTTAACCTCAGTCATAACAAAACGGGTTAGAGAACTTGATATTGAGTCTCTGTGCTCATGGGTTTTGGTGTATTATTTTATTAAAATATACCATTGTATGTACATCGGCTGACACCGGGTCAATCTCACGGCAATTTTCGATATATCGTTTAAGAAAACTCCATTTTCATTAAAAGATGATCTTTGAGTCTCGTAAGACTTGCAGATATATCAAGTAGGCCTACATTCAAATGATATTTTAGTGTGTTTAAAATAGCCTCAATCTGTTGTAATTGAGGAAAATTAACTAGTTTAGTATAAAAATGTACATTTTATTTAATTAAAACTTTTAATAGAAGGGTGTTAACATAGGTAGCCTATTTGAAGAAGGTTGATATGAAGGAACAAATTTTAGGGGAATACACAAAAATGAATAAAAGTAGAGCAGTAAAACTATGAGTGATCATAGTATAGTACCTTTGGTTAGTTGATTGGGGTCCAAAAAGGTCGCCGACTCCTGGTAACACAAGGCTAAGGTTAAACTATGAATGATCGTAGGACCTTTGGTAAGTTTATAAGTTGATCAGGGCCCAAAAAGGTCACTGACCCCTGGTATACATATAGTGATCGGTTCAGACTCAGAAGGCCAGGGTTTAAATATCATCTGGATCCATTACTAATGGTTTTTTCCTACATTACACTGTTTAGTCAGAATAAAAATGTATTTCCTAGGGATTGCAACAAGCTACCTACTTTTTCAACTGAAAGTAACTTTTTTTTTAATCATGTGACTAAAAGTAACCTTTTTTGTAACAATTTTAGCAATACGTAGTATGAAAGAAAGCAACGCTATATAGTTAAGTACATATGAAAGGCTAAACTTGGGGGATGAACGATAATAATTATGGAAATCAGTCATAACTGAATCATATTCGAATAAATTGAAAAATAACACCTGGACATGGGAATCGAACACAGGGCCATAAATAATTTGTACACACAAAACAAAATAAAATAAAGCTATACTCTTTAAAATATTTTTTTTTATTAATATGTGGCTATAAATGTATTGTTAAAAAGTTAAGCTAATATTTTAATTTGATTTTTGTCAATAAATTAGAACACATTTTTAATTAATTCTCTTCGGCTTAAGATAAATCTTCTCTTGGTCTTGATCCTTATAGATAAATGTCCATACATTTTGGCTGTCACTGTGGGATGCAAGAAAAGGTAAATGTTTTTGGAGTTTTTATAACAAAAACTTTTTTGGCCAAAATAAATCAAATATATCTTTAGTAGAAACATACGAGTTTCATTTAAAGAGTTTAATGATGACCTCACCAGTTCTTAAATACCTGTCATGGATGTCCTGGAATTTAATGAAAACTCTTTCTCTTCATTTGAAAAGTTTATGATCTAATGCCTCGATGGTCATGACAGTTATTCAACAACTGTTGACACCCGCTTCGGTGGCATAGTTGGCTAACATGCTAGTTTCATGTTGAACTAGACTACCTAGGACGGGGAGATGGAGGCTCAAATTTTTGTCAGGTGAACTCGGAGGGACCCTTCCTAAATGGTTTTCTATTCTCCCTCCACACAAATGAGGGTTCACTTCCTCTAAATCCAACCTTCCCAATTTTTAAGCCATTAGTGTAATTAATACATAGGCGTATAGCCCAAAAGGGTAGCAAGATGTTGTGCTAAATAATAAAAAGAACTGTTAACATCATTATTTGTAGAAAATAAACTCTGTTTATATTAAAGCAATATTTTATTTATTTTTGCTAAAAAAAAATCTTTTTGCTCTAAAACCTGTAATAAAATACTGGGCTTTTCTTGCAGTCTGTACATTCCTACCTTAATTATTGTATTGACTGGTTTTAAGCTATAGTAGGATTTTGGCAGGAAAGAAAGACCTTATCCAACAGTTAAAAAAGTTAAATTATTATTTAATATATTCGTATGTCAGGTCATGTGATCTTCATCTGCCACATTTGATAGAGTTTTTCAATACTTATAAAATAATTCCCACTAATAATAAAGTAAAATGCTACTAATTTTGACTGCAAAAAAAGTATTATTTAAAAAATATTTCTTTCTAGAACCCTACTGCACACAATGAGTGTTGGGTCACAGCGCTAGGCAACAGTTGCTGGTGTGTGATTAGAACAGAAGGAAGTAGAGGGGAAGGGAGGCTCTCTGTGGTAAGGGGGAGATAGCACAACAGTTGGTGAGGAATTGTAAGGACCATTCAGAAAACATACTCTATTAACTGTTATGTCACTGAATTTTAGGATCTTGGGGACAGAGAACCAAACTAAAGTTTGTAGAGGAGATTGTTTCATACCCAGGAGGTACCTCTGTATATCTGGACATGTCAGCCCACCATTTATTGACTCTTACATAGGTCTAAGGGAGCTACTAAATCTATTTTTGTGTTTCCAGACACTAAATACATCTTTTATACTTAATGTCACTTTTGAAAAATGTGAGATAAATAAATCAATGTTAACTACTATATATATTGTATATGCTTTATAAGTGTAGTCCTGGTTCACTGAAAGTATTTTTTTCCTAATTTGTTTCCCATCATTCTTCCACACAAATGTGGATAGAGTTCCTCAAAATTCGACCTTTCTTGTCCCTACCCCATTAGTGTAAATATGTTGATAGCCAGGATGGATAGTAAGAAGCAGTGCACAGATAAATAATAATTAGTATGTTTAATTAAAGCTGATAGTTTATATATTTTTTAAGAATTGCTATGAAATACATTTTGTTTACAAGTCTACCAACAATATGACACTAATACAGCCTTACTTAATACTCTATGGCATTAGGAACTTGAAAGTTCATTGCTGCACTTACAAAAATGCATGTCCTTATTTTAATATAGGCCTATATAAGAATATTCAAAGGTTGTTTTGCCTTATCTGTATATTTGAGGTCACTATTGTGAAAGTGTTTCACCAACAGTTGATAATGAGCTGTGGCTGAAAGACAACTTGGTCAGTGTGATAACCATTTCCTGTTCATTGCCATTAACTAATGTGTTTTTTTGCTGTGGGACTGTTTTCTTAATTCTCGTTTACTCAAACAATAATACAAATACGTCTTATCAGTAACTTTTGAAAACTTTCTAAATTTAGGAGCCGCTCCGGTGGCCACATGTTCTAAGGCGCTATTATCACAACAGACTAGACACTCAATGACGAGGAGATTGTGCTTTGATCCCAGTTGGGTGTACTGAGGATGGTGTTTCCTAAATGGTTTACCACTCTCTCTCTCCACACAAATGTGGGTACACTTTCTTTAAATTCAACCATCGTCATCCCTAACCTGTCAGTGTAGTTAGTACAAAAGGCTGAATGGTTAGTAAGACTGGGTGCTAAAAAAACCATCAATTATAAATGTAGGGAACAGAATGAGTAGTGTGGATTTTAATAAACTGTTCTAGCATTCATTTTGAGAGAGAAATGGGTGTCCAAGAGAGATGGGAGAAGAAAGGACTAGAGTGAGGATCTAAAAGAATGGGGTGTAGAGAAGAGAAAAAGTGCAAACATTGATGAGAACCCATCAACCAGAATCGAACTGTACCCTTCATATTTAAAGCCTGGAGGGCTAATCACTCACCCAAAAATGTTGATGATTAGCAGTTAGTTGTCCACATGTTGTGGGTTGATGCCAGGCGGCTCATGAAGCCCCTCTCTCCCCTAGGAAGCTCCACACTGGATGTTAATCTGTGGTTACAGCAACAGTTGGTTGGCAGCCTGTCATTATCAGCTATTTGTTGCCATCCCTTCTACCCACACTCTGTTATCCATGGCTGAACAGTAACCATGCTACTTTGTAACTGATAACACTTTTGAAGCACTTATCCTGTTGACCATTATGTATAGTGGGCATTTCTACTGCCAATATTTTATGTTGCTACACTAAAATTTATCCATTCATAAACTATGGAGATTTATTGTGATCTAAAAGACGATTTTGAAAAGAATTATAGCAAGTTTCCCTTTGGTTTAGGAGTTTTGTAAGTATTCACTTAAAACTACTTATATATTCATATCCAATTTGTTCGTCTCCTTTGTTGTCCTTTATGTTAATACTTTATTTTACATGTTCCTATTTATATGTCCTATCATTGTTTAGCAATGTTCTCTATCTTATTTTGGTTTGTTGGTTTCCTCATTTAGGAAGTTGCATTGCATATTTCACACTCCTTCCTGGTGAGTTTCGATATAAATAAAGCTAGGTAGAGGGATTTAGTGGGAACAATCTTATGTTCTCTAAGAAGAAATCATTACCACTTTGTTCAGTGACATCAGTGTAAAAGGTGAACTGTATTCTTTGTTTCATTGTAAAATTCATATAGTGTTTGTTCCTTTTATTAAATTCCTATCCCTCTTTTGATCCACACACTCAGATATATGAAGGTAGAGTGTGTGGGTTAAAAGGAAGGGGTAGGCCATGCAAGATGTGGCTAAATGTTGTAGATGAATATGTGAAAAAGGGGAATATTGAGAGTTTTAACAATAAAAGAGCATGTGTGGCTCGGATGTATGGATGTTGTTGAAGCAAAGGGAGTATGCAAGAATATGGAAGTGTGGAGAAAGTTAGTGAGGATGCATTAAGTATGGAATTGTTTTTTGAACTATATGCACAGTTTGCTGCCTACCCCATAAGGGAACTACCTGATTAGGTATGTACCTTGAAAAGTGAAAAAAAAACCACTTTATTTTCCTTAACGAGGCAATAATTCATTAGTAATTAACTGTGGGAAAGATTGTGTCTTTAATCAAGTGGTTAATTAGATCATCTACAAGTACAAATGGATGGGCTCTGATTCAGTCCTAGGTGG